>PVKS010020779.1:0-36260 GCA_004027875.1 Aplodontia rufa
AAAAAAAAAAAAAAAAAAAAAAAAAAAAAAAAAAAAAAAAAAAAAAAAAAAAAAAATATCACAACCTTTTTTAGGCATATCATCGTTTTCAAATTTTTGAGGCAGAGATATCCTTTTATAACCAGACAGCTTGAATGAAATATTTAGCATTTTAAAATGCTTGCATGCTTTGAATATTTGTGCCCACCCCTCCCAAATTCATGTTGAAATCTTCACATTAAGGTGATGTTATTACAAGGTGGGTCATCTAGGAGGTAATCAGATCACAAGAATAGAGTTGCAAGGGATGGGATTAGTACCCTCATACAATAGGTGCAAAGAGGTTTCTACCATGAGGTGAGAAGGTGCCACCTCTGAACCAGAAAGTGAGACACCAAATCTAAGTACCTTAATCTTGAAATCCCAGCCTATTGAGAAGTGTGAGAAATTCATCTCTTATAAAGTACTCTGGCTATGGTATTTTGTTATAGCAATCCAAACACACTAATTTGCTTCATGATTAATTTGCATCGATTGTGTACATTGTGCTATTTACATTTCTTAAAGACTGTCTCAATTGCAACTTATTAAAAATAGCTCACTAAGAGTCATGCCTTTTTTCCTTAACAGCAAAAAATCTAAAATTATATATTTCTCCTAGAAAGAATGATCAATGCTAAAATATGAATTATGAATTATCACTTGCAAGAATCTTTAGCCTTCCTTATTTGCCGGGAAACTAATACCAAGTTAGTTTTTTTTCCTCCAGGTGTATTTCATTAGTGGTTATCATAAAGAAGGCATTGTAGATAAATATTATAACTTTCCACCTGTTACTACTTAAAGCTCTTCTTGTCTACGTTACTGTGCTCGATAGTCCAGACTGATGTAAAAGGATGCAGTTGACAGGGCAGCTTGAAAATAGACATTTATTTCTCACTTCCAGAGGCTGCAGGGTGACATCAGTGTGGCAACATGGATAAGTTCTTGGTGAAAGTCCTTTTCTGGATCACAAGTGGCTCTCTTCATGTATTCTGACATAGTGGTGAAGGATCTGTCTCTTCCTCTATTTTAAATGCTTTCATCCATCTTAAGAGTCCATCTTCATGACTTAATTACCTCTCAAAGATTCTGTCTCCACATTATCATATTGAAAGATAGAATTTCAAATACAGATTTTGAGGATTCCCTAACATGTGTTTAATAGCCGTTGCCAATGAGCAGTGTTTGCATTTAAACTCAAATAACTTTTCTTTCATTCTGAGTTCCTCAGATTTTTCTTCTTTTTCCAAACTGTTCACAGCATCTCTGACTTCCCTCTTATTTCACTTCATGGTCCAACCTCACTCCTTTGATGATCTCTCTTTCTGTTCTGATATGAAATAAATGCCAAGAAAAGACAGATCATATGAGTAAAGCAGAGTTATCTTTTGAATTCCAGTCTCATAACTTCAACTGCCAACATGACATCTTTTCTTCAGTATTTAATACACACATCTGTTTTCACCCGCAGACCTGTACCATGCCAAGCATTCTTCATTTTGTTCCTCCTGTTACTCACAAAATGTTTGAAGTTATCTTTAATATGTGTTTTCTTCCACTTATGCCCAGGATTCTGTGCATCAGCAAATCCTGATGGAAAGATCTCAAAAATATCCATTCTAACCAATTTTTTTTAACCACTTAAGCTAATAGAACTCTGGTCTGAGTAACCTACACCACTCATTGCTTAGTGAAATATCTCCGTTTTGATGTGTGTGGTTCCATCATGACATCCATAAGCTTTTCTTGAAATTTACTCCAAATACGTTTAGATGTTTCAGAACTTGTTATTCCTCTGTACAAAGCCCTGAAGTGGTTCCCTGTGTAACCTATGTGGAAATAACCTCTTATCTTCTGAAATTGAGAAGTATCGTAAAATTTTCTGTACTTGAAGTTCATATCAAGACATGATCTGAGTTAGTTTCTTCAAGTCATCATGTGACACTAACATCATGAGAACACTTAAATTTTATTCTCTTTGTTAGGGATTTGTCATCTTCTTTGTCGTGTGAATTGAACTACAGACATTCTACTGAATCATAGCATACTAGAAATTCCTACTCCTCTCTAACTATAACCTACCATCCACTGATCAACCTGTACCAATCTTCCCCACCATCTCTATGCTCTCTCCAGCCTATGGTGCCCAATAAACCACTACTAAACTCTAATAGATCACATTTTTTAATTCAACATATGAGAGAGATCATGCAGAAATTATCTTCCTGTGTATGCTTACTTCACATAAAAGAGAATGGTCTCTACCATGTTCTGTGTTGCATATCTGTAATCCCAGTAACACTGGAGTCTGAGGCAGGAAGATGACAAGTTTGAGGTCAGTCTGGGAAAGTTAGCAAGACCATCTCAAAATAAAAAGAGAAAAGGAATGGGGATGTAGCTCAGTGGCAGAGGGTCCCTGGGTTCAATCCCTAGTACAAAATGATGATGATGACGATGATGACGATGACGATGATGATGATGATGATGATGATGATATTTAATTTCATCCACATTTTTGGAAATGACTGCATTCCAGCATTTTATGTGGCTTATTAGTATTCCATTGTGTATGTGGGTTCCACATCTGCTTTATCTCCCCCATTTACCAGCTGATGGGAAAACAGTTTACTTCTGTTTCCTCGCTATTGCAAATAGTGCTATAAGGAACATGGGAGTGCTGTGAAGATGGCTTATGTCTATAAAATAACCTTTTTGTGCATTGTTACATGTTTAATGTTACAGAAGTCAAAGGACTTATAGGACATTCTATGTGGCTTTTAAATCCTGCTTATAGTGGAGTCCCACTGAATGATGAACAAGTTAGGAAGCTTTAATTTTCATGAATTTATTTCACTGTTTTAGGACAGGTTGTCACTTAGCTTTATCGTTAAACAACTAATGGCTCAATCAAACAAATACAAAGTCATATTTTTATAAAGCACACAATGTTAGAACCAGTTGTCTCCAAATAGTCTGTTCACAAGTCTTAAATATTTAGCTTGTGTCCAACAGTATTCTCATAAGCACTTTGGCTGGTGAATATATCCAGGGAAAAATTTTCTGGATTAGGAGAGAATCTACAATACAGAGAATTGATTCTACATCCGGTGTTACGATGTACAATTTTCGGTCATATTGAAGCATTGTACTTTTGGCACCAAACAAAATTCATCTACATGGTGTCTTTTTTTGCCATTTTCCATTGAGTTAAGAAAAAATTGATGGCATTATTTTATGCTATTTATTTTCATAATGTTTGCATTATATTTTGCAGATTATTTCTACAGATGCACATGATTCCATAAAGGAGAAGTCAATTGCAAACATTTCACTGTATTCTGAAGAGGAAGCAGCAAGTAGATCACTAACAGGCACGTTTGGGAGTTGAGTTTCAATAGTGTTAACTTATATCAGTGAGTTGTCAAGGGCTGATAGGTTTGGAGGCATAAAAAATTAAT
This sequence comes from Aplodontia rufa, assembly GCA_004027875.1. Taxonomy (NCBI): domain Eukaryota; kingdom Metazoa; phylum Chordata; class Mammalia; order Rodentia; family Aplodontiidae; genus Aplodontia; species Aplodontia rufa. The sequence continues at coordinate 3,480 of PVKS010020779.1, forward strand.
TTGTATTGGTCTAAGAAGTGGGTTGCAAAGACTGACACCTTCATTAACTCTTTGGGAAACAAAAAGGCTTCAGTAAGCCAGGGAGCATTCTGGAGGTTGGAAAGTAAGATCTTTCAGTCTCTGATGAATGAAGAATAAATCAATGTGTTTCAGGTTAGTCTTTCCTTTTAGGAGTATCTTGGTTTCCAGTAATAAATCTTATCATGTTATTCTTTTAAAATGTAAGTTTTATGAATCTCTAGGAAACCTTATGAATGGTACCTACATGCGCCCATTACTGGATAAGGTTTTTAAAAATTAAAAAAAAAATCTGATGTATTTTCATGAACTTTGAGAGTCTATAGGTTATAGGATGTGGACCTCCATCTAAAAAGGTTTTGAAGTATCCTGCTTGACCTCTCTTGGCAATGCGAGAAATAGGGGATGCTTTCAGCAGAAATTTTTCTAGGATGCTGTTTGTATACATTATGACAAACAAAATTGATAATACAGATAGTACTTCTTCATTCACTCATGGATACCAAATCTAAGTTTCTAAGACCTACCAAAATTACAACATAAAATTTTAAAAAATGCTATGCTTTCAAAGATACATATATGTTGAATATTGTATATTGAATAACAACACCTTTGAGAAATAGATTCTTTTGAATGCATACACATATTTGTTGACCATACATTGTGAAATACTACAATGAGATTCTGAATTTTAATTTTTGCATTTTTCCTAGATATATAAATTTATCATGATATCACTCTATTGCCCTGCTAATCACATAGAATATCTTTATATTTTTAAATTGAACAGTAGATAGTTATTTCTAAAGGTAGTCAAAAGGCAGGTAGATATTTATTATGATATTTTAGGAGTTAAGGAGAAATTATATATTTGGGGTTAACATTTCAAGCCTACCAAATACAAAAAAAAATACAGACAGAATGAGCTATTAATAAATGGATATTTAAGCTTTTCAAAATAATATATATTTGGTCCACCATCAAGGATATTAAAATTAAAATATACAGGGTTACAACAATGTCTCTCTATTATTTATCTCTTTGATATGAAATAGGCTAAATTTTCATTAAAATCTTTAATAACACTACATGAATCTTCCACTCTTGATCCTCACGCTCAAGTTTTTCTTTGTAAATCTGGCTGTCAGGTGGCCTGGTTAAACTATTAACTGCGTATTTTGAGAAATTTCTTAACTTCTCTCTGCCTCAGTATTCTCATCTTTTGAAAGGTGAAAATCAAAGACTGCATTTACCAATATGTTTGGGAAGTTAAATGACTTAAATCATGTTAAATTGCTCATATCGGTTCCTACACATAAAAACCACTTAAACAATATGTTGACAGTATAATGTATGATTTGAACGTTTTTACTATTTTCTTGTTATCTAAATATTTCCCTATCACCAAATTTTTTTCTTACTAAATTCATTCATCTTTTCATTATTTGAAATACTGTCTACTGAACCTAATCTACCACTTTGCACTTTGTACGAATAAAAATTTACGAAGTTTAGAACGTGCATGTCCATGCTAATAACTGTGTACTATGTAACACATAGTAGAAAATATTTTAATTTTATGGTTTCAAAGATTTCATAGAGGCTATATTAATAAACTTCTTTTTAAGAGAGAAGGACAGTGAGAGAGAGAGAGAGAAAGAGAGAGAGACAGAGAGAATCAATTTTTATTGCGTTTGTCACAAGGTTTTCATTGCTCTGCACTTAGTTGTGCACATGGGCCCTGGGGTTTGAACTCGTGTACTTGCACATGCCGGGCAAGTGCCATAACCACCGAGCCACTGCTCCAGCCCTATGATAATAAACTTAATCCAAACTAAAATCTAGATTTCAAAACTTCCCACTTGACATATAAAATCTTATTTTACCAAGTTGAAAAAAGATATAGCTAAAAGAAAACCTTATTATAACACAGATAAGCTTTGGACTGTAGGAGAAATGATATGAATATTAGTTTTCAAGGTCAGAGAGTGATATTTTAGAAATATTAAAATGTATTCGTGATTCTTAATAATAAATAAAGTTAAAAATTTGAACCATGTCAAAGTGGAACTGTCACAACTAAAATTATTGTCACATTTTTTGTGTCCTTTTGTGTCTCTGTCTCTTTATATATATTCGCCCACACATGCTTACACACATAAAAACAAATGAAAATAATGCAATATGAAGAATGTATTAAGACAGCAGTGACAATACTGGTAGTGAATAGAAATAAAGTGGTAAAAATGAATGTAACAGGTCAAATCAGAATACATACCACATTTACCTAAAACTTTATTCCAAAATCATAATTTAGGATTATAAAATATCATGTCAAATGTAGAAAATATTTTAATAAATGAAGTATAATAGTTTATCCTCTAGTTGAACTTAGGCAGTAGATGCCTTTATAATGCTCACAGTAACTCATTTTTTCTTTTAATTATCATTTCTGGATTCTATTATATTTTATTACATGTAATTATTTAATTTTATAATGCAAAATATATTATCAGCAAACAGTTCACAATATCATTAGTGTATCATTTCTAGAAGCATCAATCTACACTTACTTGAACTAGTAACATTTTATGTGTCCCATTGGGAAAAATTATGATAGAAATTACAGTAAAAATTGCTAATGTACTTTTTGTTTTCTTATTTTTACCTGTGCCATTTATGACAAAACATCAAATGCAATAATATGTCAGTTCCATTATTTTGAATCTAAACAAATAATGACAATTTCCAATAATAAGAATTATGTTAAAAACCTAGAATATATGTGTTTTTCTACATGTGTGTGCATATACATATATACACACATATATATATACATACACAAGTATGTATATATATATGTGTGTGTGTATATATGTATGCCTGTCTGTCTGTGTGTATATATATGCAAACATTACATATTTTTTCCAGTACTGATGATTAAACCTAGGGGCAGATCAAAGGGTATTTTGAGAGAAGGTCTTGCTAAGTTGTCCACAGTGGCCTCATACTTTGAATCCTCCTCCCTTAGACTCTCAAGTAGCTGGGATTATAGTCCTGCACCACTGTACCAAGCAAAACGTACAAATACTTTTCACTAACAGTGTAATTAAGTACTTTTTCAAATTAAAGCAAAATATAAATGGAAGAGGAATGTAGAAGAAAATAAGTCATTTTGTTTTAAGACTTATTCTTAGTTTCTCCTGAGTTTTCAGTCATATGGTTACTTTAAAATTTTCACTAATTGAATTTTCTAATATTCTTTTTCTTAACCATATTACAAATTTTCAGATAGAGAAAAGCAGTTATTTTTCAGTGTATGGCATAATGTAATTTCACATTGAATATCTTGTAGTTGATTGTCTTATCTTATGCCTATGATTTTGAACTGTGATAGCAGAATCATGAATCGACCATGTTAATTCCAGCCAGTAACAAAACGATAGGATGGTGATTAAGTGATTTAATCTATTGTGTGCAAAACACATATGGTATTTATTATGAGACAACATACATAGAGGAATGTGGAATTATAGATGAAATGTGCTCTGTACTCAATTACTAATCTCCCAAATATACTTCCCCACCCTCTGGATTGTTCTTGTTGGGTGATTTGACCACAGCAATAGAAAAGCTGATGAAAACACTTGGTTATGATGACAATACTTCCCAAAATCATCAACAAATTCAAGAATTTTCTATCAGAAACTCAACAGGCTACCATCCAGAAATTGATAATGTGGTACTAAAATTCATGTTTGTAATAAGTCCTAAATAGCCAAAACAATATTGAAAGAAAGCAATAAATAATAAATACTTAAAATTCCTAATTGGAAACATATAACAAAGCAGTAGTTATCAAGACAGTATACCTGCCTAAGAAGATACACACAGCTCAATGGTTTAGAAATTAGAATTATAAAATAAGCTCACGTTTCTATGATTTTTTTTGAGGAAGATCAATACAATTGAAAATGAATGCAATCTTTTTAATAAATATGCTGTGATACTTCAATAGCCACATGCAAAAAATGGCGTTCAACCCTGACTTCACAGCATAAATAGAAATAATGCAAACTTTAAATGTAAGAGTAAAACTATAACATGCTTACAAGAGAATATGATGGTGAATATTCTTCACTCCTGATTTGTCAATTGATTCATAACATAAGTGCAAGCAACAAAAGAAAATAAACTATAAAAATTAAAGTATTTTTTAAAAGGAAAACATTTTTGCATCAGTAGATACCATCTGAGGAGGAAAAGACGATCCACAAATTTCTGTATCACACAACTGAAAAAAGACTTATATTTAAAACATATAAAGAACATTCACAATTCAATGATAAAAAGACAACTCGATTGAAAAAATGGATAAGGATTTAAAAAGACATTTCTCCAAAAGAGCATATAAAAATCGCCAATAAGCATGCCAGGAGATGCCCAATATTGGTCATTAGAAAAATGCAAATCAAAGCCAAGATACAATTCTTCAATTAGATTAGCATTGTTGTAATGAAAAATCAAATAATAATGTATGGTAGTGATGATGTAGAGATATTGAAACCTTCATACACCTCTGTGGAAAATCTAGAATGTATATGGACACTTCGGAAAAGTTTGGCCGTTCCTTCTTTGGTTAAATGTTCAACCTTTTTTAACCCGTAACCCCCCCCCATTCCACTCATAGATGTATACCCAAGAGAAATGAAAGCATACATTTTTACACAAACTGATACCTAAATGCTTATATAGCATATGTTGTTCATAATTGTCAAAAGGCAAAATTTGCGTTGACTGATGAAAGGATAAGGAAAACTATATATTTCCCCTACATTGGAATATCATTTGATCACACAAAAGAATAAGTAGTGATACATGCTATAACAGGAATGATCATTGGAAGTGTTGTGCTAAGTAAAAGAAGCCAACCAACAGCCACAATGATGTATACAATTCTTTTTTAATATCCACAATAGGCAAATGTGTAAAAACAGAAAGTAGATTTGTGATTCATTGGTGCTTGGAGAGATTGAGTAATCGTGGGACAATAGCTGAAATGTACAGGATTCTTCATGAGATGGACAGATATTCTAAAATTCTGTACAATGATGGCTACACATTACTGTGACTATGCTAGAAATAATTTAATTGTACCCTTTAAATATTTGAATTTTATAATATTTAAATCATATCTCAAAAAGCCAGTATAGAAAACTTACTAGAATAAATGTAAAAATGACTTTGTGAAATTACTCTGAATGAAATTTGGTGTTTAAATATTCACACATAGATTTCCTCTCTCATGTCTTCTTGGATCCATTCTTCATTTAATAGAGTATTATTCAATCTCCATGAATATGTGTGTTTTCTGTTATGGTTATTACTGTTGATCACTAGGGTCATAACATTGTGGTCTGAAAGGACACATGGGATATGTCTACTTTTTTATATTTTCTGTGATTATCTTTATGAACCAGAATATGATCTATTTTGGAAAAGGATCCATGAGCTGCAAAGAAGAAGGTGTATTCTGCTAACTTGGGATGGAAAATTCTATATATGTCTATTAAGTCCATTTGATTTATGGAGTTATTTAGGCTGGTGATTTCTTTATTGATTTTTTGTTTTGATGATCTGTCTAATGGTGACAACAGAGTGTTGAAGTCTCCCGGTATTACTGTGTTGAGATCCATGAGTGGTTTGATATCATGAAGCAATTTATTCACATAGTTGGGTGTACTATTGTTTGAAGAGTAAATATTAACTATGGTTATTTCTTCCTGTGGAAGGGTTCCTTTTAGTACTAAGTAGTGGCCTTCTTTATCTCTTCTGATTGATTTATGTTTGAAATTTACTTTGTCGGATATAAGTATAGCGGCGCCGGCTTGTTTTTTGGGGCCGTAAGCATGATAGAGTTTTTTCCATCCTTTCACCTTTAATTTGTGGATGTAGTTGCCTGTGAGGTGAGTTTCTTGTAAGCAGCATATGGTTGGATTTTGTTTTCTGATCCAATCAGCAAGTCTGTGTCTTTTGAGTGGTGCATTTAGACCATTCACATTCAGTGTTAAATTAGAAATGTGTAATTGATTCATAGTCATTGTGTCTTATTTAGCTAGTTCTGTGGTTGCCTTGGTTAGTTATTGCTGGGTGATACTTTTACTGAATATCTTCAGTTTGTGGGTTTTGAGTATCAGATGCTTGTTCTTCTGTCTAGAGCGTTTCCTTGAGAATTCTTTGTAGGGCAAGTTTTCTGTTGACGGATTCTGCCAGTTTTGTTTTGTCATGAAAAGTTCTTATTTCTCCATCAAATTTGAAGCTGAGCTTTGCTGGGTATAGAATTCCTGGCTGCATGTTTTGGTCATTCTAACATTGAAAGATATCATTCCAAGACCTTCCTGCCCCCAGAGTCTGGGTTGAAAAGTCACACATAATTCTTATTGGTTTGCCTCTGAATGTGATTTGGTGTTTCTCCCTTGCTGCTTTTAATAGTTTCTTTGGTATCCCTGCTGTACATTTTTAATATGATGTGTCTTGGTGAGTTTCTCTTTTGATTAGGCATATCTGGTGTCCTGTAAGCTTCCTGGGTGAACAGGTCTGATTCTGTTTTTATGTGAGAAAAATTCTCATTCACAATTCCTTTGAGAATATTCCTCATACCATTGGTGCATGTCTCAATTTCTTCCTGTGTCCCAATTACTCTCAGATTCTTTCTTCTCATTTCATCCCAGACATTTTTAAAATTCTGGTCATGAAAAAAACAATAAATAAATCTTCACACATAGAGCTGTATAGATACACACATAGTATTTAAAATCAAAGTTAAAATGTATTGCATATTAATACACATATTTATATTCATAAACATGTGTTATATTTAAGAATGCCACAGAAACAATTTTACAAAATAAATAGGAGTAGAGTATTTCCTTGCCTAATAGAAATGATTACAAAATATTACCATATGCATTGCAAAATAAAAAATGTGATAACAAATCTTTAACATTAATATATTTTTTTCTTTAATTTCTTCTCAATTTTGGACCACTTTGACAATATATTTCATTAAAATTTAATTATGTATCCAAAGATATTTAGGTTGCCATAGTTTATCAATTGCAAAATCAGCTATTTTTTAAAAATTGCTCTTATATTATTGTTTTGGGACAATTAGTGGTAAATTTGAATTTATTACACACATATTTGCTTTATACACAAAACATTAGGAAAAATGAAATGAAAAGCCCACTTTTTAGAATCATTTTCAAAAATGAATATAATTCCATAATTTAGACTCTGACTAAATTATAGAATACGGAGATATTTAATTACACTTAATTGAGATAATGCTAAAATGTATTTTAAACAATTTTCTCCTACATGCTTTGCCTAACATTATCCATTGCATTAATGTACTGTTGATATATTTTGTACCTTTCCAAAATAAAGAAATAACAGAAAATAAATGGTGCAATGATAACTGTTATAATCAGGAATCTATTGCTTTTTTCTTTTTTTTTATTTGTTTGACATAATCTTACATATTGGAGGGAATTTTTGTTAAATATACATGCATAAATGGATATTGACAAAGTAAGTTGCTGATGGACCACAGAGGAACTATTCTTTGGAGTTCTGAATTACTTTGCATTTACCAGATTTCTCCATTTTGGAGACATGGCTACTATTGTATACATATAAGCAGGTCTACAAGGAGAAGCAGTCTCATAAACACTTTGCTAAAAATTCCAAAGTGCTTGTTGTTTTCTGGAATAAGTCATGTTGTCTTAGAGAGGAGAATTAGATTTTGAACTCTTCTATTGATCTCTCCCTTCAGAAAAATAGATGCAGATTGTTGAAGAGTATATTTTTTAAAAGGTCTATTCCTTCTTTTTAGGAAACAAATGTATATATTTTTAAAAAGATCTTTCAATTCAGTTTCCAATAATGGTACTATATCTTGTAATAGCAACTTATTTTTCTTTGTTCATTTTCCTGTCTGGTAGGGAAGAATGTGATTTGCAATGGGTGCAGGCCCCTCTAATTTATTCTTTAAGCCCAACTTTCTAGTTATATTAATGAATATCAGTTTATACTCATAAATGCGTAAGTGAGGTAAGTAGCATAGGAAACTTTTAAGCACAGCTAGAGGGACAAAGGCTTTCAGGTGGAGTCGGGAAGTGACGCTGAAAGCAGGATTACATCAGAAACAATCTTCCCTGATCTAATTATTTTACTTTGGGTCAATCCTCATTAACCATTACTGGAAAAACATAAAGCCTAAGACATTTATCATTTTCCTATCTTATCTTCTCCTTTTGGAACATATCAATCATTTTATTTAATCTAAAATGTTACAGATATTCTTAGAATCAGTGAGCAATTACCCCCTACCACAGAAAGAGATAAGTTTATCATAAAAGAGTAATTTATCAGTATGGGTTGGGAAAGTAAAAGGAGGGATTTAAATCTTATTTGCTTGGAAAATGACATATCTTCAACATAATAAATGCTATGACAGAAGGCTAAATGAAATCAAATTAATGGAAGAAAGGAGTGCAGAGCACAGAAAATGTCAAATATTTTAAGCATCAAAGTCAATATATGATCTAAAAATTATTTAAGAAAGAAAACACGCAATTCTTAGAAGGGCAAGAAGAATGAAAGCTCTCGGGTAAACTGGCTATTATTCTGCTATTTTATCCTAAGAATGAATGGAAATTATGTGTTTCTCCTTAATGACTTGATAGGAGAGCAAAGTCAATACAGTAAAAACTAGTGCAAAACTATAAAAATACACATTTCCTATTTTCACTCTCCAGGTTCATAACTGATCAGCTCAGGGGAAAGCCATTCAAGTGATATTGGTGGATTAACATTAGCTAGTAAGGAGAGAATGTGATGTCCCCTTTTCTTTGTCTACCTTGCTGAGCAGAGCACTTGGGGTATATTATTGCCTTCCCTTGAACTTCTCTTATCTCCTAGATAGGATGGAATCTACTGAAGTGAGAGTTGATACACAAAGAGTCATGTGGAAAACTCGCAAGGTCAACAAGCACACAGACAAGTTTTTAGCTGAAGTGGACCCTGGAGAATATTTTTTATTGTGTATTAAAGACTGTTTTATTTCCAGTGTTCACAAAACCACTACCTAGAAAATTCACTACTGCCTCATTAATTTTTAAAAGATAAGAAAAAATATATAATTAATTTCATAGTCCTGCCTGAAAAGTTGTAATGTTTTATCATTGGAAAAGTGAGTTAAATTTAGACAAATAAAATTTTTAAATAAAATTTTTATTTTTATTTTCAATTCTATTATTTACAGCCATCAAAAGAGGGGAAATTAAAAAATAGCCTCAATAAATATATAGAGAACTTTCATAACAGTATAAATGTAAATTGCTGTAAAAGTACATATATAGTATATAGGATGCAATCTTTATAGCTATAGATATAGTTATATATATTGTATTATTTTATGTTATTTTAATTAGTAAAGTAATATTTCTCATAAAATTAGCAATTATTTCAAACCCAGAGTATGAAGTTCTTTAGAGAAACAGATTCAATCATGTATATGGAAATATAGAAGAGGGAATTTATTAAGGGTGATTGCTGAAGGAATTAGAGTTCCACAATAGAATGACTGCCAACTGGAGAATCAGGAAAGCTGTTGATTTAATTCAGTCTGAGTCTGAAGGTAGAACCATGAGCTGCCAGGACTGAGGTCAGGATAATGGATCAAGGGAAGTAAGAGTAACGAGAAAGAGAAACGGAAGACAGTATGATAACTTCACCATTCTTTATTCTGTTCAGGCTCTCAAAGAATGGGAAGATGCCTAGCCACATTGGTGAGGGCAAATCTTTACCCAGTCAACTCATTCAAATACTCAAATACTGTTTTTTTCCAGAAATAATCTCACAGACACACTCAGAAGCAATGTTTTATCATCTATCCGGTTATTCCAAAGCCCAGTGAAATTGACACAGTTTTTACAAACAGAAAAATCATTTTCTGAGTGAGAGAGGACTAAATATACAAGAGTAAAGAATGCACTAGATATAAGAAAGGCAAGTGTGGAATAATAATTCAAGAACTGAAACTTAGACACAGAATTATGGAGAGTACCTATGCTTGGGAGAGCAAAGTTTGCATTCACCTGTTGAAATCACATGGCTGCCTGGTTATATCCACTTCAGAATTACATACCAGTAAATCTTATGTTTGAGTGTATATTATGGAAAGTCTCAAAATAATGCTATTGTAAAGATGAAAAAAAGCGTATTTAGTATTCATTGTGAACAACTAAAGTAGTGAATTGAGGCTTCCAATCCACTCAATGCGGAGAAAGGTGAATTGCTCTCAATCATGGTTCTTTACCTTCCCTAGGTTCTACATACAAGTTTAACACTCAAAATAAGAAAATTGCTGCAAAGTAATCACATGTTCGTATACTTCAAAGAACAAGAAAAAATAGGAAAAGATATAAAGCCCCTTTTCTTTAAGTATACTTCTCTGAAATCTTCTTGAGTGTCACCAGTAAGAATTTAATTATACAATGAAAACTGTCAGTAAGGGTCTCTATAACATCCAGTCTCTTCTTCTTGCCTGTGTATCTACTCAGATTTTCGTTACCGAGGAAGAAACAATGCATATATAAACATCTCATAAACATAGAAAACCTTGTACCACTATAATTTGGTTATAAATCAGTATAACCTTGAGTTAATAACAACATGTCAACAATGGCTCATTAATTGTGAATAATGCACCCTTCTAATGTAAAATGTTCATATGCTCTATGTTACACATACTTCCTAAGTGTTGGAGGTGTCACCTTGCTTCATATAACTGCCCATAATTTTTTTAATGAGTTTTTGAGCATTCAAGCAAAAATCAAGACAACATAAATGAGTGGGACCTTTCTGGGTTGGATATTTAAATTATTTCTCATTCCTACTTATTCAAATTTCTCCAATGAAGAAAGGATTTCAGGACAAAAATTGAACTCAACAAGTAAATACAAGGTCATGGTAGAGAACTTAGTAATAGCCAAAGAGTTGCCTAAAATCATGTTCAATTATACAAAAAGCCCATTAATAATATTGTACTCATTCCTCATGCTTATTATTAAGTGGATTATGAAAACACTAAGAAAAGAGAATCTATCGGTCTCATAGAAAACTCACTGCTGTGAAGGTCTTATGTTGGAGGAAATTTTAATGTAGTTTTCTAATGGATTGGATTACTAATTATTCTTAAAATACACAAATTTTTATTCTCAATCAGTTTTATTTTAGTTGGCACTTAATACCAGTGCATAATTTATTATGCAAATTTGATGTTTTAGTTAATAAAATTCAGGTAATTATCATTTCAGGGTAATAGTTATATCTCTCTTCATAAACTTGATATTTTTTGGTGAGTTCCTTCAAAATCTCTTCAACTATTCCAAAATATATAATTCATGTTCATTAACTATATTTACCCTATTTCATCATAAAGCACCAAAACTTATTTCAGCCTTGACTAAAATGGACAAAAGCACTGCAAAATGACCAAGACATTTAAACCCTTAATCTTCTAAAGGTCAATGGCAGGATCACAAAAGAGCTCAGCTGATAACCTCTTTCCTATTATGTCTCAGAATTGCTATGTACATGTATCTTATAGATGTTTCCATACTCCCTACAAATGGGAGTGGCTATAGTGATTGTTCACTCCTGTTTCATCATTGTATTTGGGTTGTAAGGGTTAAGGAACTTTTGTCATGGATTCTTTATTCTTAATAAAGAAAGTATTTATGAGAAACTGTGCAGAAATGAACTTGATTCATATGAAAAGATCTTGAACTTTAAGCATGAGCCTACTACAATCAATCAGAGATCAGGAAATGGTAGAGAGCAAAGCAATTCTGGTCCACATGTTTTACTAAGTAAAGGATTAGTAGAGCCCAGTCACACATTCACTTGAACATTGTCAATGGTTTTCAAGCTATAATGGCAGAATATAACAGTTTGGATAAGATTACATATTCATACAGGGCTGAAAATTTTTATTGTCTCAAAGATTCTTGTTTCGAGTCAGATCTTATAAAAGAAAAATGTGTCCGCAATGTTTTTGTCAGTTTTTCTCATGTGTGTTTGAGAATACTTATTTCTCTTAAAACTGGTGGTCCAGTCTTAGTTTCTCATTGCTAATGAGTAGACTGCAATAGAAGAAACACTTCCTCAGGCAAAATACTGAAGCCATTACAGTTTTTGCTTCTTTCACTCATTTTAAAAACATATATACTTGAAACCCAACAGTGTTACAGGAAACCCAAATTAGCTTATGGGGTGAGAAACAGAAAAGTCTAAAGTAGAGAATATCTGGGATCCCAGTTGAATGCCAGCAATCATCTTTGGACATAAATGAGAAAATGTCTCAGATGATTTCAGTACCCTGGCACAAAGCAAGTATTGGGCATAGGAGCATAATCTTTTCACTTACTGGTTTTGTAATTTATTTCATTACCAAAACAGGTCAGTAGTAAAATGACTGAATTTCTTTAATAAAGTTGAAGTAACAACACTTTGATATTTAGGACAGTTTCTCATTTACTTTTGTGTGTATCCAGATTTTTTTAAACAGTTTTACTGAGATATCATTGTGCTAGGTTTGGGCTGTAGTTTATCCCCCAGGGGACCATGCACTGGAAATCTGGTCCTCATGCAGTATTATAAACCTTTAAGAGATAGGACACAGTGGGCATGCTACTTTCAGAAGGGCTTATTGATGTCCTGGAGTGAGATCAAGCAAGACCACATTATTATAAAAGCTTGAGCACGACTCCTGAGTCATTCTCTTGTTTCCTGCTTCTAGATGAGATTTCTTCCTCCCACACAAACTCCTGTCATCACCATCCACCATAATGTGTCACAGCTGAGAGACCCCTATTAAAGCTTAGCTGATATAGATGCTATGCATTTGAACTTCCAGAATCTTTTTATTGTGTAAGTAGTTTGCCTCGAGTATTTCATTATAGTAATTAAAAGCTGACTAATGAAAGTTAATATACAAAAACTGTATCATTCCATATGTATATGTGTATATATATATAAATTTATATATATATATATATATTCCCATGAAAGTACTACCACAATTAATATAATAAACATACTCATCATATCTAAAAATTTTTCTGGAGCCATAAATTTTTATTTTTTTTTGTCTTGTGGTAAGAAACCTGTATATAAGATCCATCCTCTTAAATTTTTTGAGTACAGAATACAGTGTTGTTAACTTGATATAATTAGCTTTCCACTTCTGTGACCAAAATACTGATAAGAACAACACATACCAGGAAAAGTTTTTCTGGGGGCCCATGGTTACAGAGGTTTATTCCACAGATGGCAAATTCCATTGCTCTGTGTCCTACATGAGGCAGAACATAATGGTGAAAAGATGCGGCAGAGGAAAGCAGCTCAGGACACAGCAATCAAGAACAGAAAGACAGGGCCGGAGCGGTGGCTCTGTGGTTATGGTGCTTGCCTGGCATACTCAAGTACACAGGTTCAAGCCCCAGCACCCACATACACAACTGTCAGAGCAATGAAAGCCATGTGAAAACTCAACTAAAAATTGGTTCTCTCTCTCTGTCTCTCACTGTCCTTCTCTCCAAAAACAAAGAAGTGGAAAGAGAGCTCCTGCTCCATAGAGAAAATAAATGAAACACCTCCTCTATAGCCACACCCTACCTGCCTGCAGTTACCACCCAGTTAATCCTGCATTAATGCACTGTTTATGTTGAAGCTTTCATAATGCAAATATTTCGCCTCCAAACTTTCTTTATTATCTCACACATGAGCTTTTGGGGAACAAAATAGCTAAAAGCTAAGCCATAGCCTAGCTGTAAGTACTGTATTGTGCAGCAGATCTGGAAAACTGTTTCATTATGCATAATTGAAACTTTATAACCATTGAAACGCAGCCCCATCTCATCCTCCCCAACCCCCTGGCACCCACTGTTCTATTCTCTGCTTCTACAGCGTTGACTCATTTCGGTAATTCCTATGAGTGGCATAATGCAGAATTTGCTGTTTTATGACTGTTTTCTTTCGCTGAGTGTGATGTCCACCAGGTTCAGCATGTTTGTAATGCAGGACTGCCTTTCATAAGAGCCAGGAACATTTTATTCTGTGTGTTTACCACATGTTCTTTGTCCCTTCATCTGTCAAGGGATATTTAGGCGCTTGTGTATCTAAGCTATTGTGAATAATACTGCGATGCATATGGGATCACAGTTACCTTTTCAGCATTCTGATTTCAGTTCATTTGGGTATATACACAGACATAATGTTATTCAGTCATATAGAAGTTCCCTGTCTATTTGAGGACTCACCATTCTCTTCCACAGTGGCTGAAATAATTTTCGTTTCTGCTGAGTATAAAGGCCCCTTTTTCTCCACATCTTTATCAAGACATTATTTTCTGGGTATTTCATTTGTTGTTTTGTTCTAGTTTATGGAAGCCATTCTAGTAAGTATGAGGTGATTTTTAATGATGGTTTTGACTTAAAACTCCACAATTATAAATGATACTGAGCCTAGATCACTTTTTCATGTGTCTTGATCTTTTTGTACACCTTTTCAATAGAAATGTTTGCTAGGGCCTGCTATATTTTGGATGAAAGTTGTCCCTTAAAAGCATGTGTGAGGGGCTGGAGCAGTGGCTCAGCGGTTGCAGGGCTTGTCTGCCATATACAAGTACACGGGTTCAAACCCCAGCACCCACACACACAACTAAGTGTCAGAGCAATGAAAGCCATGTGAAAAACTCAATAAAAATTGATTCTTTCTGTCTCTCTCTCTCTCTCTCACTGTCCTTCTCTCTTAAAAAAAAAAATATATATGTGTGAGATAATCCAAGAAGGCTCAGAGGTGAAATGTGAAATGATTAAGTTATGAGAGCTTTAACCAAATCAGTAAATTATTCCCCAGATGGGCATTAACTGAGTGGTAGCTGAAGGCAGATCAGGTGTGGCTGGAGGAGGTGGGTCTTTGGGGAATGACTTTTGGTTATGTTTTGTACCTGGTGTGGAGTCTCTCTCTGTGTCCTGGAGCCAAATGTCCAGCCACTTTCCATGGCCAACCTCTTCTGCCCTGATGTTCAGCCTCACCTTGACCCCCAAGAAATGGAGCCTGCTGCCTATGTCCCCCAAATAAACCTTTCCTCCCTAAAATTGTTCTTGTCAACTCTTTGGGTTACATCAATGAAAAAGCTGATTGAAAGAGGGCCTCTGCACTTTTTAAATTAGGTTGTTCTCTTACTTTGAGTTGTGTATGTATGTGTGTATATATATATAAACTATGTATGTGCATTTATATTTTTGAGAAGTCTGTCTGTGTTGCTTAGGCTGGCCTTGAACTCCTGAGATCAAATGACCCTTCTGCCTCGGCTTCTGAGTAGTCTGGACGACAGGCACTTACCACTGCTCGCCCTATATGCCTTTCTACATTTTGGATATCAACCCCTTACCAGATTTAGGGTTTACTATCAGTTTTTTCCATTTCATAGGTTGTCTTTTCATACTGCTGATGATTTCCTTTGCCGTGCGAAGCATCTCAGTTTGATGCGGTTCCTCCTGTCTGTTCTTGCTTTTATTGTTTCTGCCTTTGCTGTCATAGCCAGGGAAGCAACGTCAAAGCTAACGTTAAGAAGATGTTCCCTCTTTTCCTCTGGGAGTTAGAGTTTCAGGTGTTATATTTTAGTCTAGTCTACTATGAATTGGATCTTACGTACAGTATAGAATAACTGTCTGATTTCATCTATGTGCACGTGGTATTCATTTTTCCAACATAGATCATTAAGAAATCATCCTGTCCTCAGTATGTGTTCTTGGCACACTTACCAAAATCAAGTCATTGCATATGTGGGGGTTTATTTGTGAGCTTCCCATTCTACATCACCCTATTTTTTCTCTTTATGCTAATCTTAAAATTATTACAGCTTTAAAATTAGACTTTTCATAAAAGTGGTTTCCTCTCATATTCCAAATATAGAGAAAAAGTAAATATAATGTCGAAAGGTAAAATTCTTAATTTAATATTCAATCTGGTAATGTATTCCTAGGTAGTCCATGCATTGCTAGGATGGTTTCTTATAAAATGTTCTAGAGTATCACAATTGTACAACATTTTAGTTTCATTTTAGAATTTTCTGATATTTTCATGATACACTAACTTCTTAAGATGTTTTGTATTTATAGTAAATGGTGTTAGGAGGCATGGATTATTTGTTTAATTTATAAAATTCTAAAATATACTTAGGTAAAAAGGTAGGTATTAAAATATGAAATTCTATAGATTTTGAGAATGTATAATCAGTAGTGTCACATCTCATTCAGTCAACATTATTTTAAAGTCCTTACCTTGTATGCTCTTTTGTACTAGTCATAATATGAGAAAAATAAAGAGTTAAATCAGGTTGTACTCTAAGATTCACATGGAGAGGGGGGCCTACCTGAGGGCCTCTTCTTAAACAAGTGGATGGCTTAATTAATCAGAGCCTTTCTTGTAAAAGCAATGTCTAATGCTTTTTCAAAAACATACAGGGAAATGGTTTAAATATTTTATGAGGAAATATACTTGGGGTAAATATGTATGTGGAAAGAAGAGAAACTCAAATAATACTTTTAACTAGAGCTAACACTTTCGATATTTTTCATAAGATTTTATACTTTTGCTTCAGCTTGAATATGGATTTACATACATGTAGAAAATATTTTCTTAGGGAAAATTACTGTCCCAAATAATACCATCTGGATGGCATTCAGTTAGAAAGAGAAGTCATCAGTTTAATTCACAAGTAGGATTGCACCATGTGATAGAGCTGTTGTCTTTAAGAAGGAAAAAGGCAAAATGGTTTAGAATTAATTACTAGACTTTAATGTGTGAAAAATCTGTGCATATATGTCACCAAGAAGTATTAACATGACGAGTCTGCCTTCCATCTATGACAGACTTCTGCGTGCTATTCCCTTGCCTTTTCATTGTAAAAATCTTCACAGTACTCACAAACCCAAATCCAACAGACTTCCGAAAATGAACAATAATGAACTTAAATTACAAATATTGTCTATTCTGATCATTTAAATATGAAATTATCCTCATCTTGTATACTACAGAATCAGTATTCTAAAATATTTTTACCCATGAGATGAACTCTTTCAGAATGACACATGACTACATTCCTTTCATGACACATTTTCTCTTCATTCAAGCCTTCCATCTCATACTGCTACCCTCTGCCAGGAGGATTGTGCATCTTACACCAAGCACATTTGTTTCCAAGCCATTTATCCAAATTTGAGATGGAAAGTTTGAAAAAAAAAGAAAAGGCTAAGAAAAAACTGAATCCAAACATGCATTTTTCTTCTTGATTTTTAATTCACTTTTTTCTAGAATAAGTTTGATTCACCTAGTATTTGAAATGAATCCTCTAGACAATTTAAAAAATAATCATTTACCTTGCTATCAGTCTTTATTTCACAGTCAGCACAATTCCAGTGCAGAAAATTAATCTCTATTCTTTTCATATTTCTTCCCTGGCTGATAGTAAAGTCTGATTTTCATCAGGATAAAATTTGCCATATTAACTGATTATTTTCCTTTGAACATCCTTTTCATTTCCTCTTCCACGTTCACTTAGCTTGATTCTTTTTCTCTCAATATATCAGTTAATGGACAGCATGATAGAACATAAAGGGCTCACTCTTGATGTTTCACTGATAAAATAGATTAGAAAAATAATAAAATTTTTCTCAATATCAATACCAGCATACTGAAGCAAAAGTAAACAACATCTATGCTTTGCAAACCCAGAGTAGATTGGAGATTATGAGGAAATAAAAACTGTCTTGATGGGGAGTTGATGTGTGCTGCTACTGAGTGTTAAATTTCTTCCTTTAACCCTTTTTCACCTTCCCTTCTTCCAAGGAAAATACCCACAGCATGCAGAGAGGAGTTGGGGAAAATATATACCCGAAAAACTTTAGCAATGTTTTGGGAAAGTGGCTCAGAACAGCACAGTTCTCCACCCCTGGGTAGAATCTGGAGAGCCACAGGGCTGTGCAAAAGTGACAGAGTTGTCACGGTGGAGGTGTCTTTAGGTAAGAGTTGCTGTTGTACCGGACGCCAAGGGAAGGACTGGCCCATTTGGGAAAGACTTACAGTAGCAGATGTATATCGGTCAGTCCAACAATATCATCACATTATAAACAAGGGCAAAGATCCCCTCTCTTCAAAAACCAACATAAATTTACCATTTGTTTCCTTTTAAGGGAACTCTACACTTTTATACCTATCAAGAATAAAATTCTGGGGCTGGAGCGGTGGCTCAGCGGTTTCAGCATTTGCCTGGCAAACAGGAGGATGCGGGTTCAAACCCCAGCACCACGTACACCACTAAGTGTTGGAACAACTAAGGCCATGTGAAAAACTAAATAAAATTGTTTCTCTCTTTCTCTGTCTCTCTCACTTTCCCTCTATCTTTTAAAAAAAATAATAAAATCCTAAAAACTTCTGAATACATTGAGACTAAATTTCGATGACACACAGAGAAAAGAATTCAGGGAGAATTCGGATTTTTTATTGAGAGATAAAACTTCTTCCATTTGCACAGGTATGAAATAAGATCCTTTTGTCTAAAATATAAATGTTGAGAGATATATTTTGACATTGGATCATTGTATGACTATGATATTTGCAAGGAACAAACCACAGTGTTTATATATTCTTTAGCCCATTTTAATAGTGTCAGTAAACAAAGATTGCAAAATGTTCCCCTATGCATATTTGATTATTTTAAAAAATATAAGTAGTATTATAGAGTTATTTTAGAAAATTAAAATCAGCCAAATGTAATGCAATAGTTGGCTTGGGCTGCCAGATAAGCTATCACCGACCGTGTGTATTAAACAACAGAAAAAGATGGCCTTCATCATTTGGGAAGCTAGAGATTCCAAATCAAGTTCTGTCAGGGTTGTGTTTCAGGGGTGCTGACTTCCAATCCTGCTTAAACCTCTTTCTCACAATATTCACATGTGAACATCTCTGATTTCTGTTTGTGGGGACATAGAGCAAGCTCTCTGATGCATCTTCACATAAGGACACTGATTGTAGCAAATCAAGGCCATACTCTTATGATCTCATTTAGCCTTAATTACTTTTGTACTCCAGAGTTACCCTAGGAGTTACAACATCAGCACACGAATTCTAGTGTTATACAACATTCAGTTCATTACACTCACCATCCTAAGATTAAGAATAGCAAATTTGATATTTGTGAATTTCATGACATAGCTTGTATGGTATTACATATGAAGTTTTAAAATCTTTTGTGTTGTCTTCAAAAAATGTTGGACACATAGTATTTATTGCAATATGTAAAAGCAGTTTCAATATTATCATATGAGTAAAAGCTCTTAGTATTTAATTATCAAAGACTGTTGGTTTTAAATACTTTATAAAATGCTGAATATTCCTGGACAGCTAAAATTTCCATAGCTAAAATATCAGTAAAATTTCTATTTAGAGCCAGGTGTGGTGGTACATGCCTGTAATCCCAGTTATTTGGGAGACTCAGACTGGAGGATCACAAGTTAGAGGTCCATCCAGGAACTTAGTGAGGCCATAAACAATTTAGTGAGCACCTGTCTCAAAATAAAAAACAAAAACAAAAAATGACTACGGTTGTGTCTCAGTGGTTTGTTGCCTCTGGGTTTAATCCTCAGTACCAAAAAAAAATCCAATTACAAATGGTGCTCTAGTGTATTTATTGCTCATCCTCGAAACATATCTCTTTTTTTGGGCCATACATTTTTGTGAGATAAATGATCAATAATATCAATATAATACCTATAGCTTCATGTTTTTTCTATCTAGTGTTCGTAACACACTGTACTATTTTTCTATTGCTGCAACCATTCTGCATAAGAGAACAGAATAAAATCTAAAAGAGAAAAAAAGCAGAAAAACTATTTAGTCTCGAGCCCACAGGACTAGCAGGGACACCGTGATTGAAGCGTTGTTCTGTTGTGCAGTCACCAACATCACTCCAGTTTCCTGTGGGAATGGTGTACCAGGCATCTCCGGTTCTTGACCTCATTCTCTCACAGATATCATGACCATCATTTTCCCCGCATTGGTTTGTTATGGTGCGGTGGAGAGTAGGATTCTGGGATCTGGGATGCAATAATTCAGTTGCACTTATTTCTTCTTGCAGTAGAGTACTGCAGGAAAACTGCCATGACAATGAACAAAAACAGATGAAACTGAAATGTGCAAGCAATGACGCACCCCTTTCCACTGGACATAGCAAGGTATGTGGGGAAACGAAAAATCAAGGAGGCATTATGTTCCTCCTCTTTATCTGAAGAACTGCAAAATCATTTTGTAAAGGAAATAGTTGTGAAAAGGGGTAAAGAATTAAAGCCATTAAAACAATATGCGAGCTGTATGTGTTTTACCATAGTATTAATGGGCTTCTACTATATAGTGTACATATTATTTAGCATTTCTTACCAGTAGATTACAAAAATATTTGATTTAGAGCTATCTAAATCTTTCTTTTAGATGGCTCAGTAATATTCCATTATTTTTAGTACGTTTCAGATAAGTAGCTTTCCTATTTGTGACAATTCAAATAATATAGATTCAAATTCCATATTTGCTTGAATCTTTTATTATTTTCCCCAATCAGATGGTGATAATAATAGTAAAGTATTATTGCAATACAAGTAACCATTGGTAACAATTATAGTACTTGATTAAAAGTGCTATGATAGTAACTATAAAGACCTAAAATAATGGTTTATATTAAAGCAGGCTGTATAAGATACTGCTATTACTATCATTAATGTAATTATTACTATTATAAATAATAAAACTAGGAATTTGCTTAAGTGCTCTCTCAACTTCTCTATTTGAAAAGTGCTTGTAATAATAGTAATTAAAGATATTTCTTTAGTGATAAAATATAACTGCAGGTAATATGAATGTATACATTAACTAATTTTTACTTTACACTAACTTAATATGCAATGTTTATAGCAGTATAATTCATGATAGCCAAGGGGAAAAAAGGGGTGGATCCCATGACAATTGAAGTTAGGTCAGCGGAGTAGAGGAAGGGGATCTGATGAAGGGGAAGGAAAGTGGATGTACTGGGGATCGTAATGGAGCAAAGTATATTATATGCATATATGAATATGTCAAAATGAACCTCAGTAATGCAGATAACTCTAATGATTTACTAAAAACAAAAGAAATGCAAATTTTCAAAAAATATTGAACAACAAATTCCAAGTTCACCAGGTAATTTGTTCTTGACTGGGATGAAATACTTATAGATACAAATATAATTTTTCTTTATTTCCACTTACAAATTTGTTTTTATTGAGGAATTAAATTAATTTTGAATGTGTGTGATATGATATATAATGATAATAACTAATATTCACTGAAGTCATAGATAGTCAATTCAGGAAAATACATCTATAATGACCTCAGTCAATAAATCTACAAATGTGAAAACATATATTTTACCTATTATATTTCACTGTTTACATAGATGAATGTTTATATAATATTCATAACACACACATACTTGGAAATAAATACACTGGTTTTCATTATATATTACATAGCTTTTAACCCATCCTAATATAATTTATATTAATAACATAAACCATTTTGTTAATATTTATTTTTGGCTAATATTTCCTTTAGCTGGGAACTGATTTTCTATTTTGGTATATAGTAGGATTAATTCCAGAATTTTGTGAAAGGCATGCTGAAGTAGAACTGATTTCTCACAACAATAAAGAAAAATATTGATACCTGTAATCATAAACTTTCTACCTTCTTATAAGATATAGCTGTTTTGAGAACAATCATCTTTTTCCATTAGGACTTACTAGGTCTATATTCTAAGCTTAAGACAAATACATAATGCTTTAGCTAAAGTTATATAATTACTTTATTAAAACTATGTGCATTTACTTACACACTCACTATATTTGTATACATGCACATATACTCAGTCATGTGCTTGCATATACAGGCTTGCATTTCTTTATTAAATGGAATATTGTCAGTGGTATTTTTTCAGCTATGACATCTGAGACCAAACCTTCGAAATGAATTTAGCTCTATAAACTCATAGCTATTCTTAGTCAACCTTCTGGTAATGTTCAAGATTAAGATTGACATTATTATCTAAGAATTTTTATATTTATGCATTTGATTTTTCCACATCATTATTTGCAGATGTTTATTTTTCCTTTTAAACTCTATACACCTTTGCCTCAAATCCAAAATTTTAATAGTTAAAGTATTTGGAGGAAATGTTTCACTCTGAAAATGGTTAGAATGACTAGTGTTTTGAACATCACTTTTATTTTCAATCAAAATGCCCTGATGTTTTTGGAAGGCAGCTAAGCGTAGACATTTGCGCCATCCTCTGCACTCAACGCTACCTTGATATAAATCCTCACCCAGGGAAGAATTATTTAACATAGCTATTTCTTAGTTCCTTTCTCTGTAAACTGAAAACACTTGAAGCACTTACTTAATATAATCACTGGAAGGATTAAGCGAATGATGTATGCTAGAACATTGCACATAATAAGAAATTAAAATGTGTCAGGCCTTTGTTTATGTTTATGCTATTATATGAAGTCACTGCCAAATAAAAATACATCATCTAATCACTTCAGTATAATGACTTTATGCATACAGAGTGTGCCTGAACTTCAGCACTGTAAGTTGCACTCTCAGAGTGTAAATTAGTCATATTTGGAAGCTAATTTAGCACTGGTACTTTCAAAATGTACTATCTCGATGAACTCTTCAAGACTTGTGAGCATGTGGAAATTGATCTATTTGTAAGTGCCCCTTTTACTAGCAAATGCATTAGCCACTTTAAAATTCTTTTGCATTATTCAAATCTATTATTTGTATTTTGACAATCTTTTTAATGCTGAATTAGTTAATGGATAATTTGTAGCACATTTCTCATTTTTATTTCTATAGGATCATATTTAGAATCACTTTCATATCTGCCATAAATATCTTGATTGTCAATTGTTCATTGCTTGAACTTCTCATTTGACTGTTTCCCAATATCTATTTAAAAGGTGATATTTGTAGCTCCATCATCATATCACTTTTGGATATGGATTGGTGCAATCTACCATGTCTTCAGCTTTTGGCCTGCATGATAACAAAATCTTCAATTCACACAAAAATATCTGTCAGCAGTGCTGTGAAAATTTTATTTACAAGGGTATGAGTAATATGAGATTTTAGCTGCCAACAGTGAAAAGGAAGAGAACTAAGACTCATTGGTTTAAGACTCATGGTCTGTCAAAAATGAATCATAGGTGATTAAAGTTGACACTTAGAAAAGAAATGAATTTAAAGTTTCTCAAAATGCAAAATCATTTCAAGTTTCTTTAAAAAGGCCATGATTCTTGAATTCAAAGTACAAATGTAGCATATAAATATGGGTAGTATAATATCTATTTAACTCTTGGATTATTTAAAACTGGCCATAAGGTAAAACCAATGTATTTATCACTAATTTCTACAAATCATATTCATATTTACAATAATATATTGATAAATAACAGGTCACAAATAAATTGTTTCTAACTGACAGACTATATGTGGGACTATGTGTGTGTGTGTCTGCACGAACTCATGGAAGAAATAACTGAATAATATATGAGTAGAGTTGGCACAGATTCTAGGGTTTATTTAATGCAAACTTCTTATTTCACAACTGAATACAGTAAAAATAATTTGTTATCTACCACATAGTAGGGAGGTGAAAAATGTTTGTTGAATGGCATAGGGTATATTTCTTAATAATATAAATATGTTTATTGGAAGATATAAAAATAAAACAGGTCTCTGGAATCCTAGTCATTTAAAACAAAGAATATAAGGCCACAAATTATTTCTGATAGCTAAGTTTTATGTGTTTATCTATCTATCTATCTATCTATATATATATACACATATATATATATGTGTGTGTATGTGTATATTTTATAGGGTTTACATATATGTAGTATATATAAAATATATAGTGATATATATGTATGTATGTGTATCTATATGTATATGTACATATATCATTCACAGTATTTTGGTTTAGATATTAGGTGTCTCCAAAATGTTCATGTGTGAGACAATGGAAGGAAGTTTAGAATGGTTTATAAGAGTTTTAACCTAATTGGTGCATTCATCCCCAGCTAGAAATTAACTGGGTAGTAACTGTAGGCAGTTATGGAGTGACTGGAAGAGGTAGGTCATTGGATCATAATTTCATGAGATATATTTTGACCCTGGAGAGTGGTGCTCTCTTGTACTGCTTCTTGGTGGCCATGTTCTAAGCCATTATCCTCCACCACCCTCTTTTGCCACGATGTTCTGCCACACCTTGGGCTCAGAGCAATAGATCCATCCATCTGTGGATTGAAACCTCTGTAACTGTGAACCCCCAAATAAATTTCTCCTCCTCTAAAATTGCTCTTGTAAAGTCTTTGGAGGCAGATCTCATGAAAATCATAGGGATCAGTAGCATAGAGAAAAGGGATCATAGAGTGATTGGGGAAGTGGAGGAAGTGCTGGGGAGACATACTGGCCAAATTGTAATATTATAATGTATGCATGTACCAACAAATTACACCATTATGTACAACTAATGCAACAGGAAAAAAATATGATTGAAACCTGTCCCCTGAAAAAGGCACATTTTTCTCCTATCCAAGTTTTATTTCAATCAGTATACACTAAGTTTTACTATTTAAATTGACATTCATCTATATTTAAATTACTGTGTTTCAGTGTTAGCGGTGATCATAAGGCTTATGCCAGCAATGTCTGGAGCTATATTATTAGAATTATTTGGCTATATATTTCTCCTTTCTCTAAGAAGGTTATTTTCCATTATTTCAAATACATAATTTAATGATAGAATATATGTAAATATATACTCAATTATGTATGTATATATGGGTAAATTTTATATATACATGCGTGTATACGTATGATATGTAAAATCATATTTCTTATTTCCATAGGCACAATCATTAATATGAGCTTTCTAAAGAGGGAAGTATTGGAAATAAGTTATAATGGCAAGGACTTTCTACTCTATCTATCCATGGGTTCAAGAATAAGAGATTGTAAAAATATACTTTAAAGTTCTTCATAAATGATTAATGGTAATTTTTTTCTTTCCAAAATTTTATTGGTACTTTATAATTGTACATATTGATAGGATATGTTGTTACATGTTGATACATGCATAGAATATTTAATATAATTTGGCCAATTTCCTCCCCAGCACTTCCACCCTCCTCTATTCTTTCTACTCCTCTCAATCCCTTCTTCTATTGATCTCTCTTTGATTATTTTTTTTCCAGTTTTTATTGCTTGTGTGGGAATTATTTAGTATGTCAGATTTAATATCTCAGAATCTGAGAGGCACAAAATCTACTTTACTTTTTTTATTCCCCTTTTTCCCTCTGGAATATTTTGTTTTGCTTAATTTTATATTCTATTAATTTAATTGTGAATTATCTTCAATAGTTTTTTCAAAGACAGTGGATTTGAAGATATGTAATAATATAACTTGTTTAGTTTCTTTTCATTCTCTCTTTTTTTTCTTTATACTGGGGATTGAATCCATCAGTGCTCTACCAATGAGTTATCTTCCCAGTCTTTTTCATTATTTTATTTTAAGACAGTAATTTGTCCAGTCTGACCTCAAACTTGCAATCCCTCTGCCTCAGCCTCCTGAGTACCTAGGAAAACAGGTGTGTGCCACCATGCCCAGTCTCATCTTGTTAATTTTAATACAAACCTGCATATGGAGTAATATCACACAGAGTCATTCTTCAGCCTCTGAAAAGTTTGACAGTATGGGAAGGCAATAGAAAAGACAAAATGCTTTAAAATAAGAAAATATCCTAACAGGAAGTTTGTGTCCACATCAACGTGTGTGAGAATATGCACAGTATTTTTCTTAAATAACTTTCATTTCTAAATGACAATGTTACTCTTCATTTAAGGATTGTTACTATTGATCTTTGACTACTACAGGGTGTATATTATCTAATGGCTCAATAAAGTACTCTGAAAATCAGTTTGAATGTGATTTTATAATATATACGTATTTATCTGAAGTTTACCACTGACTATGTGAAGTTAAATTTCTAACATATGCAATTAAAATCTATATTATATTTAATGAAAATAAAATTCAAAGACTTGAATCCCATTTTCTTAACATTTTCACATTAAGGAAGGTTATAGTTTATTAACACATTTCTCTTTTAGTGACATGTGAAAGTTGGCTTGAATAATATTAATTCCCAATATTCACATGCTTACTGAGCTAAGTGAAAAAAATTATGGAACATTTTAGCATGCAGTTAAAATATGTTATTTAAGTTTAATAACAAAGTGTGACTAATAAAGTAAAGCAAATAAATGATTTCTTTTATTTAAGAATTTAAAAAATCACTGTATATTTAGTTAATCAAAATTTATACTTAAAATTTTGAACACTAAATTGATATTGGATAGTAAGAAATTTGTATGTATTTTAAAGTGTATTAATGATATTGTGCTTGTTTTTGAAATTGAAACTTTGTCTTTTAATAATAAATACTGACTTTTTCTTATAATTGGAATGGGGCTGGAGAAGTGGGTGAATGTACACATGAATCATGATTGGCTATAAATTGAGTTTTTGAATTTGGGTGGTTCATTATTGAGGATTCATTATATTATACTAAGCATTATTGTATATTTATGTAATTTCTCATAATGAAATATAATGAAATGCAACAATATTAAACCAAAGTAAACTATTTTTTAAACAAAAACACATTGAAGCATTTCTAAAAGTAGTTGATAGCCCTCTAATTGAGAAACTTTTGTATTTGGGATTGGTGTTCTAATCTACCTGCCCAACATAACTGATCTTCCATGAAAGCTGTCAATCTGTTGTGATAAAATTGAGTCCAAATCTCTGTCAGCAGAAGGTGGCAAAAATTCTTCTATGAGCATGTTTGAGAAACTTTAGGAAGTAGGAATATAAATTTCATGACAGTTCATCTCAAAAGTAGTCAATTTTCAAACATTGATTTGAAAGTTGTTTTCACTTGTAAAATGAGGAACAGTTTAAAAAACAAGATGGATATGAAAATTTGGGGAATGTATTCAGGATCGATTTCTTGAAATTGTTACACAAACCCTGCCTCTAACGTTGAAGCTCTTGTGGGTAAGACACATCTGTGTTGGGTGTGCGAACTGCAGACTGTCCAGTTGTCCATGTTGAGATGCAGCATCTTCATTTCAGTTAGCCTTCTTAGAGTTTCAAGCAAAAGTGGAGATAAGATTTCACTACCAATGTTCGTTTTCCAGAAGATCCTGGTGCAGCAGGTGTTTGCCCGCAGTGGGGATGGAACTGGAGGCAATATCTCAGTAGCTGAGCTCAGAGGCTGAGTTCACAGAAGACAGCCTGAGGCCTAGGGCCATAGGGTATAGCCTGGCACTGGGGTTTTCTGCTTTGAGCCTCATGCCCTTACAATATAAGCTGTATATAAGGCTGGATATTTGAAAGAATTTGCAGTAAGATAATTGGGAACATCAGTGATCCTGTAAACAAACTCTTGGAATGAGACTTCAGATTTGCACTTCTTACTGATCTGAAGTTAACAAAAATATATTTTTGGGGTAATTAGGGTGAGCAATAATTCCTGGCATGTGCTATTATATTTTCTAAGGCAATCAGCTGTGTTTAATTAGGAAGAAGTTCAGACACAAAGTAAGGAGTTGGAAGGTGACCGCACTTCATTAGTATAGAAGCAATGATAATTATAAAAAATGTTATGCAAGGTGTCTGATTTTGACAGACTTAAAGACCTTTTACCAGAAGAGACAAAAGGTCAGGACAGATTTTCCTTAGACTTAAGCATGCTATGAAAAAATCTCAAGAACTCTTTGGTAGCACTGGAAGCAATTTATTTTTTTTCTGAATTTAATTTTATTTTATTTGACAAAAATGTGTATATTTATCGGGTACAACATGATGTTTAAAATCATGTAATGTCGTATGAATGATCAAATCAGGCTAGCTAGCACATCTATCACCTCACATACCATTTCTGGGTGGTAAGAACATTTATCTGCTAAACTAGATGCTAACCTTCAGATTTGAAAGAGTCAAGTGTTACAGCATAGACTATTTGGGGAAGTATAAGATCAGGTAGAAGCCTACAAAGCTAAGAAAAACAGGAGATAGGTAATAAATAGTGGTAAGAAGAAGAGGATTTGGAGGGGTTAGCCTAGAGTGACTACTTTAAACATAAAAAGAGAACTGAAGCACACATACTGTAAAAGTTACCTTACAAATATGTGATGCAACACAGAATAGTTTTGGTATTGTGTGCACACATGGAGGATATAGCAGGGCAGATAAAGAGGTAAGGTAGAGGTCTTATAGTAAGTTATGTGTTCTAGAATGGGATTTGCATTTCATTTCAATTGCAATGAAAATTCATTGATGCATTTAAAGCAGGCTCTGTTACCCTACATGCAAGGAGGAGAGGAAAGTGTATAGAAGTTAACCAGAACTAGAAAGAATAAGGCTGGTTAGGAAATTGGTTCACAGTCTTCAGCCCTGACCAATTGACCTTGAAGCTGTTATTGAGATAGTGAAGGATTAAGTTCTGAAGGATGATGCTGTTCAGGGAATTTTCCTCAAGACAAATTAATTTTGAGATGATTTTTCATATGAAAGTGGAAATATCAAGGAAGCATGTAGCTGTAGGAGTATGTAACTATGGCCAAAAATCAGAAATAAAATGATGGATTCTGAAATGTTTATTGTAGACATTAGATAAAACCTTCTCCCATTGGGGGATTGATAAAGAAGACTGGAGACAGAAGGACTCCAGTGTTCAGATAGTTAACCCAAGGGAAGGAGCCAAAAACTGCAAAACTATAGTTGGTAAGTTAGAAAGCAGAGGATGAGGTTTCATAGAATTCCCAAAACACATCAAGAATGAAAAGGAGGTAAACTACGTTAAAATGATGAGACTCAAAGATAAGGGCAAATAATTAAACATTGGAGGCCAGGTTCACTATTTCTATACAATTATATTGTATCAAGTAGAAACTTAAATCTTGCTCTTACCCCTCAACCAATCTATCAGTACAGTCTGCTGCATCTATTTTAAAAATTATCCCTGGGGCTGGAGTGGTGGTTTGGAGCACTTACCTGGCATGAGTGAGGACCTGGGTTCAAACCCCAGCACCACATACATAACTAGAGGTCTGAGAAACAAAGGCTAAAAGGCTAGATGGAAAAAAAAAACCAACAAAATAAAGTTGACTCTCTTTTTCTCTCTCTCACTCTCTCCCTGTATATCTCTCTTAAAAAATAAAATTCGAGGCTAGAGCGGTGGCTCAGTGGTTAAGGCGCTTGCCTTGCATGCGCAAATACCCGAGTTCAAACCCCAGTACCACGCACACAACAAAGTCTCGGAGTAACGAAGGCCATGTGAAAAAGTGAATAAAGTTGATTCTTTCTCTTTCTCTCTCTCTCTCTCTCTCACTGTTTCTCTCTCTTAAAAAAAATCATCTCTGTAATGAGACCATTCCTTGTACCAGTTGTTAATACCAATAGCTTTGTCCAACCCACAGTAGCCTATTGAGTGGTCTCCAAGTTTCTCTTGTGGTCCTTTTTCATTATATTCTAAATGATATAATATTTCCTTATTAACATGTAAGATTACATTATGTGAATACTCAGCTCAAAATTCCTAAAAGTTTCTTCATCTAATTAAAGCACAACTAATGTTTCCTCATTGTCCTTCATCTTCCAGCCTCTCTCATTCCTCTACCAAGAACTTTTACCAAAATCACCATCCCTTCCTTCACTCCACTTTCTCTGTTCCCCTCTCTTCCTCAAATTCAAGTATCTGCTGCTTCGATCTGCATTTGTGCTCTGATATGTGTGTCTCAGAAATTTTTACTGGGTTTGAAGATGTAGGAAGAGACCACGAACCAAGGAGTGGGGATAGCTTGTAGAAACCGGATAAGGCAAAGGAATCCACGCTCTCCTGGAGCCCTCAGAAAGGGGCACGGCCTCCTCACCCCTTGCTGACTTTTAGCCCAGAGTGAGGTTCATATGAAACTTGATGGTCTTAATAAATGTAATATAATAAACTATTGTTTTAATCACTAAATATTGATAATTTATTAAAGCAGCAACACAAAATTAGTACAATGATAACATCTAAGATTGCAATCTCCCTCTGAAACCTCGTTTTCTTCCTCTTATTTACAGCATTGAAACTTTTCAGACTATTTTTCTTGTTTTATTTGTTGACCATCTGTTACCAGTAGGTTATAAGATAAATCAGGTTAAAATTCTTTTCTCTTTTTCAATGAAAAAATAATCTGTCATCTTTCAAAAAGCCTGATGCTTGCTTAGCACAGAGGAGCTCCTGAATTAATATTGATTAGAAGAAATAATAAATTAATGAAATATTAGTATATGACAATCAGGTTTTATTTTCAACACATGCTCTCTTGGCTAGCCACAGTGGTTTCACTGTCCTCATACCACCTATATGCTGACCACTAAATGTTTAACCTTAGCCTCTGCAGATCTCTTGGACTCCAATTATCTATATCCAAATGTTTAATAAGCATCCCCATTTTGTCTCATAAATATATCTCTGACATTTGATCTCTGACTACTTGCTCATTGAATAAGGAGGAGGATATCACCTATTTGAAAAGTCCAAGAATCCCTGAGCATTTCATACTTATTCCAGGGCAAGATACTTTCCACAGGTAAACCACAAACTTGGAGTGTGCTAAAGTCAAGTGGGTTTGACATCATTCTGATAGAGTTAAAAAAAAAATCCTGTCTTTCACTCTACTTTCTATTTCTCATCTGAAATAGAGGATATTTCAGCACTCTCAGTCTTAGTTATCAGAAATTGAGTAAAAGGAAGGGAGATTAAGCTCAATTAATCTGTTCCCTGCAGAGCATACCCTTATATTGAAAATGCCAGTTATTTTGGCTGCCAACTCTCTTACCCTGGCCTTCCCTTCTCAGGTTAAATGACTATCAGTTCTTTGGAAACAACCTGTCACGGACAGCAGGTGTTGCTGAGAACTGTGAACTTTGGCAGATCACTGGTGGAATGCTCCTGCTACTAGATTCAATTAGAGGAAAAATTAATTGTATTCTTCAATATAAAGAAGGATACAGTGCTGCTGAAATAGAAGTAGTATTGAAACACAATAAAAATGTATTAAAAACCACACTAGACAACACAGCCATATCCCAACTGTAATCGAAGTTGGTTATTGACTTTCTTTAAGGTCACATTGTTAGACAAGGAAGATTAGAACTGTATTTTCATAAACTTTTATAAATTATTTTTCTGTCCCACCATAATTTTCTTCTATT
This sequence comes from Aplodontia rufa, assembly GCA_004027875.1. Classification (NCBI taxonomy): domain Eukaryota; kingdom Metazoa; phylum Chordata; class Mammalia; order Rodentia; family Aplodontiidae; genus Aplodontia; species Aplodontia rufa. The sequence continues at coordinate 35,056 of PVKS010020779.1, forward strand.
TGAGCTGTGTGCAGCAAACTTACCTCTACCCAAGCACGTGAAGCCTGGGATTATAGGAATAGTGATCATGTTTACTACTAAGACATCATTTTAGCTTTTCAGTCACTGTGACCAAAAAATTCTGGTTGGAACAATTTTGGAGGAGAAAAAGTTTACTTGGCTCATGTTTTCAGATGCCTCAGTGCATTAACAGCCAGCTCCATTTCTCTGGGACTGAGGTCAGGCAGAATATCATGGACGAGGAAAGCAGCTCAGGATATGACAGTCTGCTTCTTAATTGTCCACTCACCAGGGACATAATATTTGCCCAAAAGGGATGCCCTCGGTGACCCACTTTCTCCAATCTGACCCTACCTGCCTATAGTCACTACCAAGTTAATTCTTCATGTGGATCAATGCACTGATTAGGTTAAGGCTCTCATAACCCAATCATTTCACCTCTGAGTGTTTTGCATTGTCTCACAGGTCAGTCTTTGGAGGACACCAAATGTCGCTCCCCCCTGGGTTCTGGAGTGGGAAGCAGGTGGAACGGCCTCGGGGGACCTTAGCCGTTCCCCGGGGGGCCAGCAGGACACTGGGAACCGGCAGCTGGCAGGACAGGGCTGGGGACTGGGGAAGAGGAGTTGCTCCACGCAGCGTTCCTGTGCGAGGAGCGGGCAGAACGACCTAGTGAGCCGTCCTCCGAGGGGGCCGAGTTAGGGCGGGGATGGGGCGAGGAGTCACCCCCCGCTGCACTCCAGAGTGAGGAATGGGTAGAATGACCCAACGCTGGGCCATCCTCCGAGGGGCTGAGTTAGGAAGGGTTGGGGAGCCGGGAACCAGGGGGCGAACGCCGGCGGCTGGAACACGGGACCTGCATCTTCTACCGCTGCTGATCTGACGTCTCTGCTGCTGCTGCTGCTGCGGCTTCTTCTGACTGCTTCTGTGCTCTCTTCCTTCAGGACACGGCTGCTTGCTTTCTTGCTCTTCTCTGGCTAGTGCTTCTCCTTTGGCTGCTTCTTCTCTGGCTGCTTTCTCTTCTTTGGCTACTTCCTTCTTGGGCCGCTTGCTCTACCTGACTAGCTGCTACTCTATTTATCCATTAGAGCAACCAATAGGGTACAATGCAAACACCTTTCTCCAATTGTAACAAATGAGTGGCCGAATAGCTTAGTCATGCGGTCAGGCAATTTGCTAATTACAAGCCAGCTGGACCCCTTAGAGTT
>PVKS010020780.1:0-36257 GCA_004027875.1 Aplodontia rufa
TTATATTAGGCAAAAATGACAGAAGTAAATTTACACTAATCAGTCTACAGAGTAAGGGATGTCAAAACCTTCTTTCAGTAACTGATGAAATATAGAAAAAACAATCAGTAGGGAAGATCAACTGATCTATTTGATCCAAAGAATGTTCCAGCAAACAATAATATAATACCTATTCCTTCCCAGTGTACACATAACATTTCCCAAAGCTTACAATAGTATGAGTTACAAAACAAGTTTCAACAAATTTCAAAGGAATTTCTCTCCAAAAAAGGATGAATAAATTGTGGCCTATTTTTCCAATGAAATTCAATACATAAATCAGAATGAGTGAATTATTTCTTTGTGCACATAGGTGTGCACACACACACATACACACAGGCACAAACAAGTCAATAAAAATTAAACTAACTTCCAGGTGATATAGGGACTTCACTTCTAACTCACACTGATATTGTATCTTGTTTGAGAAATGTGCACCTAAAATATGTTCTCTAAAAACATTACCCCAGAGATGACCTACTACTACAAGATTGATAATCATTGTAGAAATCTCTGAACAACAAACTCACACATCTTATAATGTTCAATCTTCAAATGTGTTGGGTCTACAATAATCCTTCATTTATTGTCCTTCAAATTATGCAACTTTGTTATCTGTCTTCCAAAGTTTTAGAGACATGGGAACAGTAAGTATGTATGAGTGAATGAGTAATAATCCTAAAAATGATACTATAACTGTCCCCCTAAAATTACAAAATTCATTTTAGGATTAAATTATTTTTTCTGATTTAAAATATCCTACTATGGATGTATTAACTCTATTGTGAAATCTATTTTTCACCCAGAATCAGAAATTGTTTATTTATATAGGGCATACACAAAGTGGCCAATAAAAGTGATATTTTTATTTATTCTAATATTTAATAGTAAGTTTAATAAGAAATTAAAACTCTGACTATGCACTAGTATACAACATTTAACTGCCACGTATTGGTTAAATTATTTTACCATACTTCACTTTATGTTTATACTGAATTTGCTGAATATATATATATATATATATATACACACACATATATGGCAAAATAAACTTATTTTTTGCCAAAGGGGAAAAAATTATCTTTGCCATTACTTTTTATCCTAGTGCATTGCTTAATTTTAATTATTAAGAGCAAAGGCTAAATTTTCTTTTTAAATATACAGTCACAGGTTTCTTGCCACAAATTGAAAATGCATGTTGTCAATTGTTTACCCTTCTTTATTAAGTAAACCGTTCTTTGCAATATAGCACTAAATACCTAATTAGATTTCCTAATAGCACAAGAAACCATCATGGGGATAATGTACAAGAATTGTACCATCAGCAAAATTAAAGGGGGAACCACCTAATACTTTTTGTTGTGTTTTGCTTTGCAATTTAAACTGCAATGCCTTTTTTCCCCATATTTTTTAATATGGCAAATCATTACTCTCTCCAGAGCTTACATTAACAGGCAAAAGACCAAATTACAAGAGTAGGCTAATTTTCACCCGAGCATTTCATATTAATGAAATAGATTTTTCAGATATCAGGGAATATATACCCTTTCCAAATTATTCTTTGTATATTTCTACTGTACTAAGGCACAATGGAACGTTGTTTTGACTGAATTGTTTCCTTGAATCACCTCACTATATATAAGTAAATTATGAGAATTCCTGTGAGAGGAATGGTGCCAACAGCTGCTGTAAATGTTTGTAGAGAGATTCTTGTAAAAGTGAGTGAAAGAGAAAAAAAAGAGGTACTATAAATATCATAAGATGGGGAAAAAATTATAAAGCTTACCTAAAATTTGTCTCTCCTGTTTTTCCATATGAAATTGAAGGAAACTTTATCATGAGCAAGTTGCTTAATTTTATTTAAAAGGAGAGAACTGGTTTCACTTTGTAGTTGACAAATCATATAAACCAGGGTGTACATCTCTGCTTTCTTCATTATCAGCCACCCAAATGTCTGGTTTTCCATACACAAGCTGCTTAATGAGAAGCAGGCTAGGTATGGGGGAGGGTAGTGTGAAAGAAAACAGAGAGAAAAGATGGATGAGCATACTTGTGAATTCCCTGAAACTGTATATAGAGAACATATTCTTTCTAGAGAATATTAAGGCAATATGTTTCTCTTAGCATAGAGATTCTCATAGTTCTTCAACAAATTAAAACTGCTTTAACTGGAAAGAACTGATCAGTGTTTGATCCAATTCCTAATGGAAGAACAAAATGAGCTGCTTTCCACTTAGCATTAGTAAATATTTTGGTTGAAGAGTAGTATAAAACTATTTATGTTTTCTTATAAATTCTTTTTAGATATTTGTTTCTATAAACCTATTGGATGGAGCGCTAGACCTGGCATCATGAGACAAAAATTTGAATATCTCTTATAACATTCATTTGTTTGATAGAAAAAAAATGTGATTAATGCAATAGTAGTTAGAAAATGTATAACGTTGTTCAATGTTATTATAATCTAATATTAGTTATGCAATATTAATACAAATTGCATTTTATAAAAAGATTTAGTGTAAAACTCTTCAAATGCAACTTCTTCTATTTAAACTTAGAATCAACTGAGTTTTTAATTTGAGCTAAAATGCAGATTTATTAGAATAAAGTAATAAATCTCACAAAACAAAACTATATCTTTGCAGTTTTAAAATGAGATTGGACATACCAGGATACCACCTTATGGGAAATTTTTTTGCCACTTCTGTTTATTCTCAGTTGCCAAGTGGAATTTTTACTCTTTATAATTTCTAGCAATCTTAAAATTTTTGAAAAAAAATTATGTGCAGTTTGCCTCAAAAAGATAATAACTCTAAATAAGTTTCTACTTCTTCAGTAATATTTTTATTACCATCAGGAACAAAAGGGTATATAGGGTGAAAGTTTTTCTTCTAGAAACAATACACTTGAGAATGACCTCTGAGAAGTCCCTTGTCTTCTCCACTAGCCATGTCACCATTGACTACATTGATATTACAAGTGTGATGCTCATGATGATTCTATTCAGCTAGAGTTTACAGGACAAACCATGAATTTTCAAGTAAATCACAACAGAAGAGGACACCTCAGTGAATTTGGTTTTGATTTCATGCAGTAAGTAAATCTGCATTTGTGCATATTTCTAGAACATGTTCTACTTTTAAGACAAAATTTTGCTTCTCTTTATATGGTATTAACCAATCCTGCTAAAGGATTTACAACCCCTATTCAATTTCTTCGATGGAGTCCATATTTCAATCAGATATTTTCGTTTTCTTCCAAATCCACTATTCCCAAAAATTAATTCTTTCTTGCATGTATTTCTTAAAGTATTTACTAATAGACGTCTTTAAGCTGAATTGTGTGATCTCTTACAGTTACTTTTTGTTTTTGTCCCAATAATGGGGACTGAACCCAGGGGTACTCTACAGTTAAGCTAAATTCTTCCCCATCTCCAGGCTTTTTTTTTTTTTTCCTTTTTTATTTTATGACAGGATTTCACTAAGTAGCAAAGGCAGGCCTGGAACTTGAAATCCTTCTGCCTTAGTATCCAGAATCACTGGGATTAAAGGCATGAGCCACTGCAACCAATTTTAAATTTACTTTTAACCCTTGGATTGTACTTCAAAGACAGATTGAATTGTAAAATTAAGATGAACTTATTTTGATATAATCTTAAAATACTGAACTGCTAATGCATTTAGGTAAGACATAGTCACCATCTACCAAAAAAAATTAAAATGTACTGAATGCTGTCAGGTAAGCAATAAAATTATGACAATGCTACTAATTCAATTGAACCAGAAATACAGCCAGTGAGTACAAAATACAGCTCAATTTTCTGGAAAGGAATTAGAAAATATTTGCCTCACTCTTTGAAAATGTATTCATACTCGTTTCATCTCTTTCATTCAAATGTAGGAGAAATGAACTGTAGCATATTTAGGAAGCAAAGGTAGAATACTGCCAAAATTACTAGGATACCTCAACAAGGGATAGTGAAAATGATTTTTGCCATTAAATGTATTGAGTTACATGGGTTTATTTATAACAGGAAGCTGGAAAGCTCCATAATACCATATGTGGAGAAAGAAAACTAAGTGGAGATAATAAACCTTAGTTACTACCAAAAAGGTCTACATTTTTTGGATATGAGATAGTTCATTTAAGCTCTGTGCAGTGCTGCATGCCTGTAATCACAGTAGCTCGAGAGGCTGAGGCAGTAAGATTGCAAGTTCAAAGCCAGCCTCAGCACCTTAATCAGGCCCTAAGCAACTAGGACCTTGTCTCAAAATAAAAAAGTAAACTGGGCTTGGGGTGGGGCTCAGTGGCTAATTGCTCCTGGGTTCAATCCCTGGTATCAAACACACACACACATACACACACACAAGAAAAAGAAAATTAAAAAAATAAAGTCTATGGGGCTGGAGTGGTGACTCAGCAGTTGTGGCACTTACCTGTCATATGCAAGGACCGGAGTTCAAACCCTAGCACCACATAAACAACTGAGTGTTGGCACAAGGAAGGCCACATGAAAAGCTAAATAAAATTGATTCTCTCTGTCTCTCTCTCTCTCACTGTCCCTTTCTCTTTAAAAACATAATAAAAAAATAAAGTCTATTGGGTGTGTACATCACGTGAACCCCAAGGGAGAAAACCAAAACCCAAAGTAATCTAGCACGCTCATTGGTCACACTGTCAAGACCAAACTTCAGAAGCTCTGGCTCTCTTTGACCATATTCAAGTAGTTATTCATTTAAATCTGGAAATCCAAAAACTGAAAGAAAAACTTTAGTTTGGAATTCTATGAACTAAAAGTCCAATTTATAATTAGGAAAAACAACCAGATTAACTACATTACTTCTGCTGTTTTGTTTTGTCCTATTTTTTGGGAGAAGAATGAGTGTCATACAAGAGTCACTGGCCCAATACAATTCAGAAATCCAGCTGCACATATGAATAAAGGAGCAAGACCCCACAGTTGGGGCACGTGGCACTTTTTGTTCTTTAGGAGGGCATCCCATCTATTGCTCTTCATGGTGTTCATTCCACTACCTGTAAGGCCATTGTTATTTAATTAAATCCCCTGGATCCATCTAAGGTAGCTTTTGAAGAATGCATTGCCCTGGAAGGACTGAATAGCTTTCTCAATATGCTTCCAGGAAACTAATCTCTTTTTCCTGGTTTTCCAACTTAGATGATTTACAAGGTGCAACAATAATTCATTCAGAGATTTTGTAGTGGGTATGAGAGCCCACCTCTTTATTTGATCTTTTTCCTAAAAGAGGTTTCTGATGTCATCTTTTACCATTGCTATTGCATTGTTAGTGAGTAAATATGACAAGTGATTGCTTTCAAAAACAACAAAATGAATAATTTGTAAATACCAATTTAGTTTTTTCTGCTTTCAAGCCAGATGACTTTTTATTTATTTTTGATCTGTCATTGTTCTCTAATACTTTGTCGATAGTAACCAGCTCATGATGCTAACCTTCTGTTTTCCTATTGTGTGTGTATGTGTGTGTGTGTGTGTGTGTGTGTGTGTGTATGTGTATTGTAATCATGTAATCAGGTACATCACAAGATGAATTGTCTGCCTTACAACTTATCTCAGGAAAATATTTTTCCAAATGATTTTCCACTATCTAACTGAATGCCTGTTTCTCTGCCATTCAATATCAGTTCTTCTACCCTCCACAGGCTGGTTTTTAAAATAGTGTCACCTATTTTAGGTTTCTCTAAGGTAGCCACTCATTTCTAGGTACCAATTGATAAACAGATCAATATAGACATGCTCCAAATATAATTGCTTTAAAAGAATAAACATTCTACTTTTGCTTATGCTGTATGACTTTCCCAAGTAAACATCTCAAAATACTCAACCCATTCAACCTGGTGTGTAGTCTATTCATTCAACATAGTTCTGCAAATATCTGGACAAATGGAATAGCATCAATCTCCTCCATTATCAGTCTATGGCATATTGGAAATATAGCTCATGCAACAGGCCTCTTGCAAGTAATTGACTGCTCCATTTTGGAAGTACTATTGACACTCGTCAGTCAGCACTGTTTGCATAGCCTCACCCAACTATAAGAGGGCTAGAGAGCAAAAATTCCCTAAATGTCCAGAAGTGGGGAGAATGGAGACTATTTGCTTAATGGCTCTGCTTCATAGAGTTTAAGCAACATTAAATTCCACTTATTCAGCTATTCATTATTTTTCTCCAAATTCAAAGTGAAAAAGAAAAAAAAAAGAAAAGAAAAACTGGCACGCATTGTCCTGTTCTATTTTGTTTCCAGACAACTCTTACAAATAAAATTTCTTCATTAATGTTATCCTTTTAATTCATATCCAACCTTATGGTTTCATCTTTTTTGTTCCAAGTATTCACCATCTCCTCTCTTATTTCAATCCAAATGTAATGAAACTGAGCTCCAAATTAAAGATCTTAACTACAAACACATCACTGCATGCATATCAGGAAAATATTAAAGATGAATATTAAGGTAAATTTGTAGTGGTTTTCAAATTGTATTCATGTCATATTTGGACAGCAAAACAAATGTTATGTTACTGACAACTCAAGAAACCTCTCCAAATATAGCAACAAGAAGTACATTTCATTCAAGTAAGGTGAACATCATATGCTAAGATTATCCATAATACACTGTGAATAATGTTTTATATATGATCCTGGCTTTCCACCATCTCGGAATGTAATATTCAACCCCACCTGCTGTGGCCTAAAATTATTTCTCCAGGTGCTAGTATATATGGCTTGAAAAATCAAATGTATTTTTTAAACTCACCATAAATTATAAATGCAAGGAACTCTAAGTGATTGGAATAAGAGGAAATTAGAGATAATCAGTAGGCCATTGATACCTCAAACTATTTCAAATTGTACTTGAAGAGTGCATTGTCATTTTACATTGCATTTATGGACAATTTAATTTTTCTCAAATAAGATAATAAAGGAACCATTCATAAATAAATATGATATGATGATGTTGAAAAACGATAGATGAAAACACAGTATCTAATACTTTTGAGAAGCTCATTTCCAGAGAACATATTTCAGCTGCTGCTTTTATTTCTTGATAAATTTCCGGTGCTGCTTCTAAGAAGCTGCCTTTTGATTGGAATGGAAGAAAAGAATAGAACCAGTTTTTGTTCTAAAATTGGTTGCCTGAATAAAAGAAGTTCACGTTAATGCTTTCTTTGGTTCAATTAAACATGTTGGAACAATCACCCAAGGCATCTTAGACATTCCTATTAAAAACAGCATTTTCCCACAGAATAAATTTATACCAGTTATAATACAGAGAGGAGGGGAAAACACACATGTGGTGTTTAAAACATCAGACACTCTTTACTTTAAACAGGCAGCATTTCTTAGTGGAAAACAATTTCTTTTTCAGTGAGGCATTTTGGAAAATCCTAAATCTCATCTGAACTTTCAATCAGAATGGAGAAAATGGTATAGGAGGAACTGGAAAACACACAAAACGTAAAACGGAACATGAAATTGGTGGATGGACAGTTTGAATACTTATTAGCTGTGTGACCCAGAGAAAGCATCTATCTGAACCTCAGTTTCTTTTACTATGAGTTCAGAAAAATAATACCACCTGAAAGAGTTTTACACAAAGTATTGTTTGAGATTACATGCGACAATATTAAGTCAACTACATATAGTATATTATGTACAGAAATATTGTTCCAGTGTCTTCCGTTTCATGCTTCCACCTCTAGCTACAAAGGCGAAAGATAGATAATTCCTTAAATTTTACCAATGTCACTTAGGTAATGCAGAATTTTAAGAAGGGTAGCAGAACTTATTTACATTATAAATTATCATCTTAAGTAATCACTGATGTTGCCTTTTAAATTTTACTGGGCAGATTCTCACTGTATTCAGGAAAATGAATTTATGTCATATGAATTGATTCATACTGTAATTCATGCCAAAAAAAAGATAAGCATACTTGGAAATGGTTACAAGCATTCAAAGTCAGATAGTACTTATAAATTTACATAAACACATAAAGAATCTTCAAGGTTGTGTATATCCACACACAATTATACACCACACACATATATGTATATACATGTACACACAGATGGATATTCAGCAGCAAAGGTTGTAATGCAATAAAAGTAGAAACTCTAGAGTACAGGGCCTGAGTTTGAATGTTTTTCTTTATTAGTAGCATGACCTCAGGCAAGTTATTTAATCTATCCCTTTACCAGTTTACTTATTGGTAGAATGGGGAAAACATTAGAACAGTAGTTCCCCTTCATCTGCAGAAGGTACATTCTAAGATACTTGATAGATAAATGGAAATATAATATAAATATAAATTTACATATATATGTATGTAAATGCTTTCTCCTATGCATAAATGTCTATGAGCCTATGACAATATTTAACTTATAAATTAAGCAAGTAACAGATGAATAATAATAATAATAAATTGTAATAATTGTAATATAACAAAAGTTATGTAAAACCATGATTTGTTTAATATTTTTAAAAATTTAATATTTTCATATCCTATTACCACAAGTAACCAAAACTATCAAAAGCAAATCCACCATTAAGGGGGAAGTTCTTACCTACTTCAAATGTGTGTTATGAGGACTAAAGTTTGAGTTAGCTAGTGTTTTTAAAGTGTTTGGAAGAATGCTTAGAACAGTGTGATATGTTAAATTAATAAACTTCCTTATGAACCAAGTGCATAAAGGATGGAGAGGTGGCACAGTGGTAAAACACGTTCCTCATGCATGCAAAGACCTAGATTTGATCCCCAGCACCACACACAAATAAATGGAGGAAAAACAAAAAGCAGATGAAAAAATAAATTGGTTTTCTCTCATCCTCACCTTTCTCTATGAAAAAAGGGCATATGTTAGCCTGTTTTAACTTTTTCCTATAATAGATTTTTACTGCTCTTTTTTACTATGTTATTTTGTATTGTAGTATACCTAGCAATATCTTCTAGTTGAATATATATGATTTAAAACTTATATTACTTAAATAATGGTATTCTGATGTCTCATTTTTTGCCTATATTTGTCATAGATTTTTAAGAAAAATTAATACAATTTCTGTATCAAATGACATGAATATTTATAATTATTGATATACACTGCCAATATTTCTTTCTAATGATAATACCCATATGCAATCCCATCAACTACATGAAGCCTATTTTTTGCATAAAGCCTGTGTGCACAGGATTTAGCAATGAGATTTTAAGCATATTCTGTTGTTAATAAACTCACAATTTAATGTTTAAAAATAATGTGTTTCAGAATACATGCATATAAATAGAGAACTAAAGGAAGAACAGTTACTGAGATTTTAGCAGCAAGAATTGCTAGTATTTTCTTTTCCTTTGTTTTCAATTTTATAACATAGTACCATTTTGTATAAAAGTGTAGACTTACATAATATATTTTGTATATTTTTCTGCAGTATAAGAATCTAATTTGCATACCAATGATATTTGATGGTATTATTTCTTGATCTATCACATTAAGACATTTTTTGAAAATTAGTCCCCAACTAAAGCTGTATCATCAAAAGTGGCATATTTGAAATGCCTTAAGTGTCACATTTTATCTCTTACTAAATTATGCTGCTTAATTTGTCCTTTTTTTCTGAAATTTTGTTCAGAGTTTTTATTTCAGGTATGTATTTTTTCCTTTGTTTCCTTATAGAATTGATTTTCAAAGTCTAGATGCTCAAAATCTCTTCATATTAAAGAGAGCTACATCCAGTACTGATGTAGACTCCATAAATTCCATTGCCTAATAAGAACTTTCCTAGTCGCTCATGAATACACATCAGGAATTCATCTACTGAGTTGACTTTCTTTGTGGATTTCAATCATGTTTATTTAGTCAATTCTAATGCCTTTGGTCCCTTTGTAGTTTTTTTTATTTTTAAGAATTCCAGAAAACACTTCTCACCTTATCATGTGATATATATTATACATTGATGTATAGAAAGTACTTAAAATATTTATTGGTCAATAAAATGCAGCAGAATTTCAGAATAGAAGATGTATTTATGCAACGTGAATCATTTAAAAAAGTTATATAGATTATTTTTGGATATTTCTGTATCATTTTACTATTTTAATCCTGTTGGTGTTTATTTCATTAGTTTGTACCTTCAAATAGTCCCTGTATCTGTTCACTTTTGCTGGATATGATATTACCCCACAACTTAGTGGCTTAGAGCAACCATTTACTTAGTTTGCAGTTGTTTGGTGCCTTGGATGGTTTCTTTTGGACTCTCATACATCTGGCAAATCAGGTGCTGACAAAGGATTCCAGAGGGCCTCCCACATACCTGGCATTTGTCAAGCTGTTGGCTTGGGTGATAGGAACCAGTGGGCCACATGTTTTTGCTCATTTCATAGGGTAGCTTGGACTTCTGCTCCATCGGGGGTGGCAGGATTCCAAGAGAGAGTAGGAGCTGCAGGGCTGAGGCCTACCTCTCAGGTCTCATACAACACTATTTCTGCCAGACTCTTGCAGTGGAGCAATTTGCTAGGCCATCCCAGATTCTAGCAATTTGAGAACAAACTCAAAGTATTGGTGGGAGATATTTTAAAATATGGTGGCCATCTATGCAATCTACAGTCTACCATGTTCCCACTCAGTATTCTACATGTATCTATTTTTGTTTATATAGTGCAAGCCATGTTTTAGTTCTAAGACCTGGAATTTTGCCTTTTAACTTAATCCTTTTAATTCTTACTTTTTATTGTGAATGTTCTCAATGAGTTTGAAATCTTCTAAAATTCTCTGTTTTTTAATTTGTTTAATTTCATTAATTTTACTAATAAAATTAATTTGTGGACTTTTATATATGTATGCATACCTAATATTTAATCTTATAAACTGCAATTTATTTCTCATTAGTACGTGGTGATTTTATTTTCTTGGGTATTGATACAACTAAACTTTATAATAATGAGTGAAAACAAGTGGATTGTAAATTTCTTCTTTAAAAGGCACCTCTCAGTTATGGGATGTCTTTAAATAAAATCATTAGCTAATGCTCTTTCTGACACAGTTCTAAGAAACCTGCATTCTTGCATTTGCATATGAATGACAAATGACTGGGTATAATGGTTGATGACATTCCTTGATTATTCTTTCCTTTCCTTAGAAGTAATTAATGCTACAGAAACTGCTGGTCTGATCATTACTTTGAATGTAATACAGTAATAGTGATAAAATCTCACTGTGTATCTATGTGAGTACAGGTGTGTTTATCTATTTTTTGTTACCGTTGTAGTTGCAAATTTGTAGGATAATTCATTGTGACATGTAGTATATTTTCAATAGTATAAAATGTTTGTGTTTATTTCTACTAAGCGATTTTGCCATTGATTTTTATATGTTTAACTGGTTTTAGAAATGATTTTATGTATGGTGTTGGGGATTTAGCTCAGTGGCAGAGTGCTTGCCTAGCATGCGCAAGGCCCACGAGTTCGGTCTTCAGCCCTCAAGAAAAAGAAAATAAAAGAAAAAAATGATTATATGTTAGTGATTCTGATTCAGCCTTATAATTTTCAGCCTAAGGTCTGTAGCTTAGGAATGACAGACTCATCTTGGGCGTTCTATAACAATGCAAAAAAATATACGGTACTGAAAAACCACTGTGTGCGTGCATGTGTGTATGTGTGTGTGTGTGTATCTGTGTGTGCATGTGCATATATATGTATTATTTCAATGGTTTCTATTTCAACACTTCTGCTCATGCTGCCTTCTTTCTTTAACTGAGAAGAACTTAGTTTCATTAAATTTTTTATATTTCACTCTGTCTCCCTCTCTGTGTTTTTCTTTTTTTTTTTTGTATGTGTGTCTATTTGGGTTTATACAGAAATCTGGCTTAATGCAAGTACTTCACTGCATGTGTTAGCTTGAAGTGAGGTAAGACTTCTTTAGAACTTTTCTTTTATCGATGTATAGCCTAGATATGAGGTACGCTGACCAATGCTGCACCTGAAACATGTGCTTTTTTCCGTGTGAGACACTTGTGCTTTCTAAACTATGCTGTCTGGACAGTTTTTGTTTTTCTTTTTTTGAAAATATGAAATCCTCTTTGTTGTAGTTTTCTTTTGCATTGCAATGTCATTTGACAACTCTATTACTCTCCACTGGTTTAACTTTGGTGAAATTAGGTGTCAGAAGAAAAATATTTTGTTAGTTTTTATTTCCCAAAGTACATATTAAGTTTGTTTTTAAGAAAGTACAGCATGATATTGCTTCAATTCATCCATAAAATAAATGATTCTCAAACATTCCAAAAGATAAAATAAAAAGCAAAAACTGTTTTTTCCCCTAACATCGTGTGCTACTTTACTACATGGGCAGAAGAATGAAGTTTTATATTCACAATATGGTGAAAATACTTCTGACATGATTATCATTTATGGTTTTCAATTATTAGTCTAGGTGGCTTGTGAATCTCAGCAAATACACACGTGCCTACATATGATTAGCAAAATTTTTAGGTGAAAGAGTCACAAATGCTCATTGTGAATGTATAGTGTATTATAAGATAATTTTAGGTCTTACCCCTTCATTTGACATAAATAATCAGTATATCTAATATTTTAAAATGTGAGCATTAGTATTATCTGAAAGTATGTGGCTCTGCTGGCAAAGTTTGCTTTAGTTGTTCTGACTGTCACACTAGTAAAGCCAATTCTTTATATATCTCAGGTTACTAATTTAACTTCTGTACATTGGGCCATGCACATACAACATACTAGTATTGGCTAAAATTTTAGTGGGCATCATGGTTAAGAGAAAGCAAACATGTGATTTGATCAGTCTGACCTGGTTAGAACTCCAACTCTGCTATCTTTTCTTTTCATCTCTGTTACACAAAGTTTGAATTTTCTGATCTGTGAAACAGAGCTATTAATGAGCAATTTGGAAACATAGTGGATTTATGTATATAAAAATGTTTTATGTTTTGAAGCCACAGAATCATTCTACTTTCATTTTGTTTTTCCCTGTTCTCAGTAATCAAAGTATTTTTATGTAGTAATTGCTATTTGCAACACACCAGCATTGTGATTTTTTTTCATAAGATGAAAAAGTTAGGTATGTATAACTTTCTATGAGTTTCCTACAATACTAAAGTTACATAAAACAAGATTAAATAAATTTAAACCAACAATCTTGTCTAAAAGAAACTGGATAATTGTATATTGAATTTGTGGAATTTGTACTTAGAAAGTTAAGATTTTTAGCTAAAAAGTCTATTTTCAAAAGAAAAATGAACATGGAACAAGATAGAGCTTGAAAATTTTTCTTAATATATTTTTAATCACCAAACTGTTTTATTAAATATTGACATTGTACCCAGCTCTGATTTGGAAATTGCTAGATAAACTAGAAAGTATACCACTGATGCCCAAAGACATTTTTTAGGATATTTCCTTCATCTGTTAAAAAAATGTGTGTATACATATATATGTATATGTGTGTGTATATATATAGTTATATAGTTATATATACTATTATTACCCAAAGCATAATTTCATTTTTAAAGTACAACAAATATATATACATGTACATATGCACACATACACACATATGGAAAATTAATATGGATATTTTTATAAGTCAGATAACAGAGAAAAGTCAATTTGGTTCTATAGCTCTATATATTTTTTTCAATATAGTATTTTGTAATAAGGCTTGCATAAACCATTCAATAGTTCAAACGAGCCAATGAAATATGATCCATATATATCATCTAGTATTTATGAATTTTCTGAATGTGACCTATGTTTCTTATACCAGATCTTTCTCTAAGAACTTTCCTATGTAGATGAGGCCTCTAAATACTTTGCAATTTGTGTAACTATCTTCCTGTACTTTCCTGAATCTTTGTACTTATGTACACATGTCTCTTTCTGGATAACCTTACTCTATGTTCTTTTTTTGTAATATGAAAAATTTCATCTCTTTTTGAGGAATAACCTGAATATAATTTTTGTGAAAGCTTTGCAGTTTCTTTAAGAAGAGAAGGACAATGTGAGAGAGGAGAGACAGGGAGAATTAATTTTTATTTAATTTTTCATGTGACCTTCGTTGCTCTGACACTTCATGGTGTATGTGGTGCTGGGGTTTGAACCCGTGTACTCACCCATGCGGGGCAAGTGCCATAACTGCTGAGCCACTGCTCCACCCCAGCTTTGCGCTCTTGAAGTAAGATGAATGCAACATCTTTTTGTGCTGATTAGCTACTTTGCATATTTCAATAAAAATCATTTAATCTTTAAAACAATTTCATAGAACATAGATTTTTCTCATTTTTTGAGGAAATGTCATTTTATTGAAAAAGTTGTAAATATCAGAAATTTCAGGAAATTGATGTGAGAAATGAATGATTAAAATGTATTGCAATCAAATTTTCTCTATTCTCTCTTATTCTTGCATTTTCCAGTAAACCCCACCTAACTTAATGCCTCTCTTGGCACTTGTTAATATTTCAGTTTATCATATATATGCCTTTTTTATCAGCCCACTAAAACATAAATTCTTTAAAAGGAGAAATTGTATATTACCCATCCAATAGGCAAGTAATAAAACACAGTGAAGGAATAGAAGAATCAAAAAATTATCACAAATTTGGATAGAGCTCCGGGCATAAAGAATAAAATTACAGGTCACATTTTCCTCAGACTTCTGAGAAGTCCAGAAAATAATTAATTAATGGTTCCCAATATATAAAAATGAAGAAATATTCTGAAAATTGAATCATGGAATATAGGTTAAAATGTCAGCATTATTTCGATGAATAGTCTATAAATATGCATCTGGATGCTCAGCATATTAGAAAATAACAACAGGAAAGGTACCACAGAGCTGGAAGCAGATAGTGGGCAAAAGAAGAAAAGCTGTGTGAGTGATGAACAGTGTAAGCAACCTTTTTGTAGTGGTTTGATCTGGAGGAGCACAGAGAGCAGCAAGTGTTCCCTGTGTTTTTATTGCTTAATTTGTTATCAGTCCTAATCTTCTGAAAGATTTAATGGAGATTCTCTGCTGCTATTTGCCTGGAGCTGATACGTAACCTTTGGGAAGTGCTCTGTGAACAGATCCGTGCCTTTGACTTTTTTCCTCTTGTATTTACTGACGTGTTTCTCTTGTTTCTCTGTTGGCTCTGACTTTAATCTTTATGTGTGCTCACTTTAATGATTTTGATGATTTTCACTAAAGGCATGAGATTTTTTGGTAAGGATTCATTAAAAGAAAATAAGTTATTTAAGCAGATTAAACACATTATTTGAAGAAAGAATATGCATATTATTTTCAGAATCATTCTTTATTTCATGCTGTAGATCACATACCCACATAAACCCATGTATATTTTATAAGTTGAGTACTGAAATTGTGTAAATCAAAGCTTGTTTGAGAACAAAAATTCTTCTATTCACACCCAATGGATAACAATACCTAACAGAGGAGATGACTATGAGATGGAGCATAATTCACATGCCTTAGGTTAAGTGTCCAAAGTATTTTTGTTATTTTATTTCTACAAAGAGTCTATTCTCTTTCAGAGTGACATCTCTTTCAGATTGAAGTATACATTATATATATATACATACACATAAATGTATATGTATAAACATACACACACATATATATAAATACACATATATATGTATATATATACATATATATATACACACATATACATATACATATATATGCATATGCATATATATACATATACATAAATGTATATGTATAAACAAATATTAGAGAACCAATGGAACATTCTAAGCATTCTTGGAACAATATTTGAAAAATAATATTTTATGGTATCAAGAAATAAAATACAGGGACTGGAGAGTTGGATCCGTGGTTATAGTGCTAGCCTGGAATGTGTGAGGACCCAGGTTCAACCCATAGCACCACATGCACAAATAAGTGATAGAAAGACAAGACCTAGATGAAAAAATAAAGTTGATTCTCTCTTTCTCCTTCTATTTCTCCTTATCTCTTAAAAATGTTTTTAAAGTTAAAAAAAATATTAAAATACAAATGTGTTTTAAACAACAATGAAATACAAAGGGAAAGCATTGAAATTACAAAAATTACTAAGAAATACACAAAATGATGATTTTAAAGCATTGGACATTTGTCAATAAAAGATAATGATCCCCAATAGATGGGAAACAAAAGAAATTAGCCCTGTAATTACAGAAGCTGAATACCTTGAGAATTTTTGGTTGCAGCAGAGAGAATGAGAAGCTATCCAGATCCCAATAGTCCTGCATTAAGGAGGTAAAACTAAGTCATTAAGATATGATAAGCAGAACATGGAGGGAAGAACTGGATGAGGTGACTTCACACAGAGATGATGCTGAAAATCTGCACATGTAGCCCCTCAAGAATTCATCCAAGTGCTTATTACTACATGAACCTGAAGAAACTGTACAAAGGCAGGAAAGAATCATCAAAGTGACATAGGGAAGAAGTACCTAATACACACATGGGGTCAGGAATAGTGTCTAATTCCTCCAACCAGACATAAAACATTTCATAATTTATAAGGCACTAGGCAGAATATTCAGAATCATCTTGTTTCAGGATTAGGGAGTAATTAGTTCTATAAAATGAAAATTTAAAATATATAGGTATCTAATAATAAAAATGGCAGGCAGGTAAAAATTCAGTAAGATATATTCCATAATGCAGGTATCAAATGCTTGATATAAATGCAAATTTGTTATAAATGTAGGCATTAATGGACAAGTATATTAACAGGATTGTCAAATATATTAGTACATGTTAAATATATTACTACATGTTAAATGTATGTATATATGGATATTGTGTTTTAGAATAAGACAAGGATTATTATTTTTTTTTTAAAGAGAGAGGGACAGTAAGAGACAGAGAAAGAGAGAAACAATTTTATTGAGCTTTTTCACATGGCCTCCATTGCTCCAAAACTTAGTTGTGTACATGGTGCTGGGTTTGAAACCCGGGTCCTCCTGCTTGCCAGGCAAGCGCCGAAACTGCTGAGCCACCACTCCAGCCCACAAGGATTATTTTTAATACTCAAACTGAAAGTCTATAATTGTAAAACAGAATAACTATTTGAATAATTCACACTGGATGTATGCTCATTAGATGTTTTATAAGAAAAGAATAGTGAAATAAAAACAGAGGGTTATTTTTAAATGAGCAAAGCATCAATTACATGTGAGAAAATGATAAATAGTGCAAATACACATTAGAGTTCTCTAATGAGAAAGACTGGGTAGCAAAAAAATTCAAAGAATAATGCTTGTTTTTTTTCAAATTTGATGAAAACTGAAAAAGATAGAAATTAATGAATCATAATAAAGAATATCTAAATATTCAAAGTCAGTAACAAGAAGAAAATCCACAAGGAAACCAGAAAGTAAAAGCACGTTTTGGACAGAACATGAAATGTGTAGATGACTACACATTTACAATGAGAACAAATGAGAGTAAAAAAGACTATAGAACATCATCTTTAAAGTGCTGCTGAAAGAAACATGTAAAGCTGTCGATTGGAATTAATAATCAGCAAAAATATCTTTAAAACATCAGAAAAATATTCTTTTTGAATATTAAAAAATTGAAAAATCCACAGAAACAGACTATACTACAAAAATTTAACACATAGTCTTTCAAGCAGAAAGAAATCTGTGTGAAGTAAAAATCTTCATCTGTGCAATGAAATGAAGATCTTTGAGAATGCAGGCTACATAGAAATATATGTGATATGTTTTCTACTCTTTTTAATATATTTAAAATACAATTGGTTGTTTAAAAAAGTCTTTATGGGATTTATAGAATATGAGTAAATAAAATGCATAAAATTATTAGTACTCTAGTCCAGAGTTGTACATGCACATCTCTCACTAGAGAATTAAAATCACTTAGTGCATTTTTGTCCTTTACTGACTCTGAAGTTGGGGGCTAATGAATAACTTTGAAATGGACAAAAATTCACAGCTAGATAACTTATCTGTGACACCATTTTGATTATCTCTTCCCCCTTTCCTAGTCTTTATTTATTCATTCTGCATTTTCTAGAAATCTGATAACTCTATGATTCTTACAGAAATGTAAATAAATTGATGACATGCAATTGACTACTGTACAGTGAGTATTGATCTGTTCTTCATCTATTTGCAAATTCATTTCAGAGTTTCTGATGGCCTCCATGTGTATATATGTCTGGAACCTGGAAATCACTTTTGAAGTTGTTATAAAATCTTACTGGTTCTCTCTCTCTTTTTATTTTTTAAGAGAGAGGGGAAGAAAGAGAGAATCAATTCTTATCTATTTTTCCATCTGGCCTTTGTTTCTACAATATTTAGTTGTGTATGTGGTATTGGAGTTTGAACCTGGGTCCTCACACATGCCAGGCATGTGCTCTAACTGCTGAGCCACAGCTCCAAACCCACTAGTTCTCTTTTTAATTAAGTATTTGAAGTCACTGCCATATTCTCTTCATATGAGTGTTCTGAGTTTGAGTTATTTTAAAAATCATACTTTAGTATTATGTACCTACTGTCTAACAAACTTCTAGTAGACTTGACTACATGATGGAAATATCCACTGGAAGTGAAGACTATTGCTTTATCAAGAAGGATACTATTTGATTTTAAATGAAACTAATGTTTGCTTCTGTTAAAGAACATTTATAGGAGGCAATTGATTTGGACTAAACTGATGTTAGAGTTCCACACCTCTCTACCAAAACTATGTTGCTTATTGGACCTTAGAAATCAGGACAGAACATTAATAGCAGAATCTTCAAGCAGCCAATTTTAGCAAGCATGATAAGAAGTCTCCTCTGTTTTGAACAACAAAGAATGAAACCTGAGCTGATCAGTTCACTTATCATAGTGTTATAGAAATATATTCATCCTTTTTGTGCCTGTAAAGCCAGCCTTTTCTGCTCATTAGAGTGGCCGTTCTAAAGTTAGTCTAGATACATTCCTCAATCCATAAATAACTAAAAAAGGAATGAAGTATCTAAATTTAACTGGTTAAAATTAAATGATTTTGGCACTTCAGTTGAAAATTATGGTGATAGATTTTAGAAAAACAATTTGACATCAGATGGTCATGGTTTTCAGATTGCATCATTGACAAATCTGCTTTATTTGTAAAATTACACTTCATTTGTCAAGCTCTTATTTTCTCCTCTCTTAACTGCAGCCCCTTACCCAACACATACATTACATGGGAAGTCCTAGCTTAGCCCTGGCAGAAGATATGAAATTATTACTGAATTTGTATAAGGCTGGCAGTGAGATCCAGGAACCGTCAATGACGTACCAAATGTTCACGTGTAACTGGCATCAAACTGAGTTCTGTGACTACATGTACTTCTTAAAACTTGCTGTTTTCTAATATTAAGTATTCAATGTGTTGGAGAAGATAAATAATAAATCAGTGACTCAACTTTGCATTTTATAAGTCTATTTCCCTCTTCAAATTGACACACTAAAATTTCATCAAATGATAAATCTTCTGCATTAATAATTATTGAAATAAATCATTTGATGATGAGTTATGAAAAGAATACTTAAGGTCATATGTATTTTGGTATTATTTAACTTAAGGTCAATGAAATGGGGAAAAGCATTTGGAAATTTTATTGTAAATCAATGGAAATGTTATTTAATACGACTACTTTACAAGGTCTGGAGAAGTGGGTCAATTGTACAGCACTTCCTAGACATGTGGAACCCCACCCAGTACCACATACACAATTAAGTGTCAGAAAAACACAATAAATGTTTTACAAAATAAAAAGGAAGGAAGGGAGGAAAGAAGAGATTTAAAATATCTGATATGAACTATATTTGTGTGAGAACTTGCATAACCCTAACCTTAGAAAAGCCAAATACTGGGAAGTACTGGGCTGTGCTCTATGCTCAGATATGTTTTTGCATTAAAAGACTTTTCTTGGCTGCATTATAAACCCCAACCCATGACAATACCAATATGCCCCCCAAAATATACACTAAATTCCAAACAAATGGGCACAAATATTTTTTAAAACATCAGTAATTCCTAAGCTGATAAATGTCTTTATGACTTTTCTTGAAGGGAGACACGTTCTTAGTTGTTTGTCTTCCTTCATCTCAATAAGATTAAAAAAGCTTCTTATTTTTCATTCTGTAAATCAAAATTTAATAATGTTTTAGTGTGATTTCCTTACCAATTTTCATTCCTGAGGGCAAACATTCTAGTAGTTAGTTCTCCGATCTTCATAACCTGACAACACGACCATAAAAGTTCTTAGAGTTTTAAACTATGTTGCTTCATTGTGATAGATAAGACAGATGCTATTAAGATACAACTTTGTAGCCAAGTGCAGGTATGAGTAGGCCAAATCTGTGCTGCCACAGGGCCTGGACACATTATGAAATCACCTGTTCTATATGCTTCACATCTTTATGCAGGTTAAATTGGGAAATTCTGCTATGGTGAATATATTAACCAACAGTTAATAGCCACAGACATCAAGAACAGCAGTTGGTCGGCAGGTAGATGATTTGAGGGAAGAGGAACCACAGAAGACTAAAGACAGCTGAGACAGGTCTTGGGAGCAGGTTGCATGCTGATGCTAATTGTATTTTACATATTGACACTAATTATATTTCAGTCACCAGCTGCTAGCTGCCTTTTTCCCCGCCTATCACAGATCCTGAGGGTCTGTGGGCAATTTCACCAATTTGCCTTTCCAGGACAACCCTGAATACAATTAAAGTCCCAAGTAATCAAGAAAATGAACAGTTTCTAACAGAAAATGGATACGTATCCTATGTAAGGTCTATAAACTAAATCAACTAGACATTTTTAACTGAAATTGTATATAGAACTGACCAAAAGACAGAGTTAAAGCTTTCTTCCTCCTAATGCAAAGCAAGTTCAAAAGTGACTGATATTGTCAATGATGGTCTGGTTGTTTTATTAGGTGCAATTAAAACTCAGAACTGATTTAACTGGCTGTTTTCTCCTTGTGTAAACACAACGGAAAGGGACATAATTCCAATCACTCCCCTATGGGATGTTTTATGGTAAGTGTTTCTTCTTATGATAATGTATCTTCCCACTAGGAAACATTACCTATGTCTCCTTTCAGTTGTTGTTCTCTCTTAAGCTTTATTTTCCTCTTTTTATACTTCCATAGGCAGCATTTTAAATGCTTTGGTGGACAATGAATTCTGAATAATGGATCCTGAGTAACTGGAATTTCCTCTTGCTATTCTAAATTAATTATTTTGATATTAAAATAACTTTAAAGGTTGCTTTATAATTTTCAGCTAAAATTTAAAATTTCTGAATTGATTTCTCCCTGTGTGACATTCTCATTATCAGTACATTACTACAGTTCAGAACAAAACAAGAATATGAAGAAATGAACAACTCTGAATTTGGTGAAAATAAATGTCATCATTAGAACTAATTTGGTGAAAACATCACCAGATATTGCCATATAAAAGCATCATTAGAGGGGCTGGAGCTGTGGCTCTGTGGTTATGGTGCTTGCCTGGCTGGGTTCAAAATCCAGCACCAGGTATACAAGGAGGTGTCTGAGCAATGAAGGCCACATGAAAAACTAAATAAAATTGATTCTGGCTTTCTTTCTAACTATTTCCCTCTCCCTCTCTCTCTTTAAAAACATGGAGGATACAAAAATCAACTCTCAAAAATCGATAGTGTTTATATACACCAATAATGAGTTTGATGAGAAATAAAAAAAATGAAAGCAATTACATTCACAATAGCGTCAATAAAATAAAATAAAGTATCTAGTAATAAATTTAGCCCTGAAATGAAAGAACTGAACAATGAAAATTATAAAATACAAATCAAAGAAATTTAAGAATACACAAAAAAATGGAAAGGCCTAACATGTTCATGAATTTCAAGAATGAATATTGTCAAAATGGCCATAGTACTCAAGGAAATTTAGAGGCTTATTGCTATCTCCATAAAAATATCAGTGAAATTCTTTGCAGAACTAGTCAAAACAAATTTAAAATTAATGTGGAAGCATAAAAGGATGCCAAATTAATCAATCCAATTGTCAACAAACAGAACAAAGCTGAAGACCCCATCAGACCTAACCTCAAAACATGCTAGAGTAGTAAACATAACAGGATGGTACTGGCAATAAAACAGACAATGACACCAATGCAGCAGAATAGATATCGCAGAAATAAGCTCCTTCAGTTACAGTCAACAAATTCTAGATGAAGGTGTCAAAATATACACTCGATAAATCATAGCCTCTTTAATATGTGGTACTGGGAAATCATAGATCTCCAAAAGCAAAAGATGGAAACTTGACTCCTATTGCTCTCTGTTTACAAATCAACTCAAAAGAGATAAAGAAAACTGAAATGTAAGTCTGAAACTAAGGCAGTACTTAAAGTGAACATAGGGAAAATGCATCATTACAAAATATTTTTTGACAAAGACCAACAAGCACAGAAAACAAAAGTAAATACAGAAAAATGGGATTACATCAAATTAAAAAAAACTTCTCTACAGCAAAGGGAACTTGAAAGAAAGAAGAGGCAAACTATAGAATGTGCAAAAAATGTTCAACAACTATCCATCTGACAAAGGATTATTATATAGAATATTTAAGAAACACAAAAATCTTAACAACTCAAACCTAAGTAATCCAATTAAATAATGGATAAATGATTTGGGTAGATGTTTCTAAAAGAACAAATACTAATAAAAAATGTAAGATAAAATGTTTAATATTGTTTGCCACCAGGGAAATATGCATTAAGATCACAAAAAGATATCATTTTAATCCAGATAGTATGACTACTATTGAAAAATGAACAAATAGTAACAAATGTTGTCAAGAACGTGGTGAAAGTGGAATTCTTAAACACTGTTGGTGGAATGTAACTGGTACAGCCATTGTAGAGACTAGTATAGGGAGTCTGCAGAAATTTATAGTTAGATCTACTATCTGCCCCAGCTATACCACTTCTGGGTATATATCCTAAGGAGGTGAAATTGACATGTCAAAGAGATACCTGGCAGGCCCATATATATTGCTGCACTATTCACTAAGATGAGGAATCAGCCTAGGTACCCACCAATGGATGAATGGATAAAAAAAAAATATACAATCAAGACAAAAAAATGAGTGCAGCATGTAATAATATGTAAAAGTTAAAAAAAGAAAATTTGCTTGAATGTAGAATAATGATTGCTAGAGCTTGTGAACAAGGGGGTTGATAAGAGAGACTGGATTCCATTAAAACACTATATTCATGCATTGAAACATCACAGTGAACCCTATTAGTAAGTACTACTACTACATGTTAATTAAATTTAATAAACATTTAATTAGTCATTTCCTAGTTTACTGAGACTCATGTACCTGGTATGGGGAAGTATTGATGTTACTGGTTTGATTTCTCTCCCAAATGTTCTTCAATATTTAGATGTCCATATTATACCTAATATAAAAAATAAAAAAAGATTCATTACTTTCCTCATAAGTTTCTTCTTGATTCAGCTTCCATAACTCAGTAAAAAAATTAAAAATGTTCTAGGGCATAAAGAAGTCTTGGGGGAAATAAGCAGTGACTAACCTTGATTCATAGTTGTTAGAAGGATACTCCCAGAACTGGTAGAAGCAGGACAAGCCCAGAAAACAAAATCAATTTGTAACAATCCAGGTTGCCATGTTGGTAAAGTTGTCTTTGAGAAACCTAATCTCCAGTAAAGCAGAGCCTCTCTTGATAATTATATTCACATATTACCAATTAAATAAGTAAAATGTCCCTATAATTCTGAAGTAGCACATGAAAGAGTCTCATCGATGATCCTAAAGTTACAAATATCTGTTGAGCATCTGGGAGCAGCCCTTGCTCTCAAATTTCCCTTCCCCTTCTGCCCAATGGCACATAAACTCGCCAGGTTAAGATTATCATTTCAAGAAAGAGAGCAGACCTCCAGTCATCTTGTCTAAGATGCAAATATACTTTCCAAACACTCATCCCCTTAAGTTAACACTTGCAAAGGTAAGAGAGTTTCCTTTAAATATAACATGTTGGAAGTATAGTTAGCAGAAACTGAATTTTATTACATATAGGAATGGAAAATACTAATTTAGGAAATTTTTATTGTAGTGACATATGTGTGGCTTTGCCACACATGAATATTTGATTGCACCATGAATATACATTTTTACTGTAATAGTTAAATGCATGCTTCTCTGTTATCATGTTTGAAACTTGTACAGGCACTCATATCTGAAGCAAAATATTGAGACATTAAAAAAATAAAGCAATAGTTAACAAGTACAATGTTACATAGTTTGTTTTGTGGAGTTTTTGTTTTGTTTTGTTTTTGCCTTTTTGGGGGGAGGAGTGGAGGGCCAGGAACAGTAAACAATATTATTGAGGTGTAGAAGTCAAAATACAAAAAATAAATAAATAAATAAAAATAAAAAGAGAGAGAGACTGAGAATGACAAAGCTAACTGTCAAAGTAATCCAGCACAACCTATTTAAAAGTGAGGAAAACAAGTCTGAGATGCTATACATTTACCAGTTACTACATTGTCTTATTCAATCCAATTGATATTCCTTTAACTGAAACAAAACTTGACCCTGAAAAATGTACAAATGGTCTCTGACAAAAATGGTTCAATTTGTTTTCAATTTTGTAATAGCTCTAAAGTGATGCACATTCAATAGAAATCATACTTCAGATTATGAATTTGGTATTTTTCTAGACTAGGAATATGAAGTCTTGGAAACATACTTTCTTATGAATATATTCTCTCCAGCTGCTGAGCAGCAGAAGTGAACATCAGCCCACAGTCAGCACTGGCTGGAAGGTTTCCTGCCAATTCTCTATAATGTACCATGTTACCAACTTTTTGATATAGGCATTCAATTCATTGCATGAGATAGACAAAACCTTATTATAAAATAGACCCCAGTTTAGATGATTTTGCCCAACTTAAGCTAATACAATATTCTAAGCATGTGAAAGGAAGGCTAAGCCTAGCTGTGATTTTAGTAGCTTAGATGTATTAAACTTACAATGGATTTATTGGGATATAACCATATTGATAAAGCAAAGATTATCTATTATATGGAGGTTGGAGCTGCTGAAGGTAGCATAAGGAGAAATAGATGAGACTAAATTATGGCAAAAGAGAGAGAGAGAAAGACAGGGAGAAGGACAGAATGAGAAGTCATTACAATAGGGGAGAAGGAGTCTTCTCACCCCTACAGTCCATTGCACTACATATATAATGGCATTTTGGACAAGTAGACTTTTAAAGTGTCCTATCTCACTATGCCTTAATTTCTGTGAATGAAAAGTTTACTTGACAATTCATGTAATTTTCATTAGCATGTAACTAGTCCTATAATTGCTAAACTGAGAGGCAGAAGAGCTGTTTCTGAATACTTATTAATTCATTTCATATCAAAATAGAATTTAAAACTGTGGGATACATTTGCATTGCAGTTTCCTGTTTACATATACAGATTTCGTGTTCGTAAGTGAAGGATAATCAGAATGACTCTTGGTCATGGGCCAGGACACTTTTGTCAATAAAGCTCTCAAATAGGTATCCCTCTGCAAGATTTCTTTCTCTTACATAAGATTTTGTTCTGTTTTGCTATAGCCCATAGTTCTTGAAGCCCTGTGCCAGTTCTTCATTTAAGCCCTTTTTTTTTACCCTACAGGCACAAGGCAGCTGGACCTTCAACAGGTAAAGTTCCCACTGAAGTCAATTGGAGTTTTGACTGCCTGAGGGCTGCATCACTGGGCCCCAAGTCATCTATTATAAATATTTTTGACACATTACATTCATACACACTCCACTCCAGCTGAAAAAGAGGACAGACACTCACCAGTTATTTCACGCCTCAAAGGAAAACAACTTCGCTTAAATGATATCTTTCCTCACCTTAGATCTACTGGGGGGTTATGATGGTCAACAAAGACCATGTCTGCAAGCTGGGAAGAGATGTGAAATTTTTCAGTGAAAAGAAATTCTCTCCTTGCTCAAGCAGGCTTTAGATTAGCAAGCAAATTTCCACTCACTACCTCAATTACTTA
Source organism: Aplodontia rufa (assembly GCA_004027875.1). Classification (NCBI taxonomy): domain Eukaryota; kingdom Metazoa; phylum Chordata; class Mammalia; order Rodentia; family Aplodontiidae; genus Aplodontia; species Aplodontia rufa. The sequence continues at coordinate 26,190 of PVKS010020780.1, forward strand.
TGCTGTAAGAATGTTTCAGGTAATGAGTAGAGATGTGTTGTGTGCACATACACACTTTAATATATTTTTGTTAATACAACTACATTCATTGGGCTTTTTAATTGCCTATAATTTTCCCTTACTTTTAAATTTCTTTTGAAGTAAATTAATGTACAAGTGATTCTTTAAACTACATAATTTCTTATTTAAGCTCTCAATAGAGGGGAAATTCCTTTGTGGTTTATTTTCTATTTTGTATTATAACTTATATCCCAAAACATCAAGAATTATTTGGGGCTGAAAAAAACCTCCAAGTTGATCTCAGTGGTGAAGCTAAGTGCACTACTAAAAACGCATGAATTAATGGGTTGTACATAATTGGATTCCCTTTAGTGTCCCTTTAGTGACAAACTTTATTGTAGATAATTGAATTCTTTAAAAATTATTTTCTTATGTTTCTATTTTTCATTGATTATTATGATTTATTTTGGTAATATAGAATGATAAAAATATCACAGTATCCCATATTATTTAAAGAAGCAGATGAGAGTATTGCCTTTTAAATATTTCAGAATTGATAGAAAGATATATTCAGGCTTTTATAAATTACAGGGAACAAATTTCACTCTTTACTATGTATCTGGAGCATTTCAGTTTTTACTATATATCTCACCCTGATAAGAATAATTCAGGTAATACATACATATCATTGCACACACATATTTTTTGTGTTTACATTATATACATATGTATTGTGTCATTTGAAAACTACATGATTGTGGGTTAGATATAGTGTTTTGTGCTTGTATAGCTTTCAAATGGAATAAATACTAAACTGTAAAACAATTCACATTGTATTTTCATGGATGAAGTACAATTAGCTACAACAAGAAAATGTTCTTGCTGTAAAAATTTTATGCAACCTAACTACATGGTGTTGTGAATGGCAGTAAACCAGAAATAATTCTGTTGCTACTTATGGTTAATGAGTCATGACAAATCTAAACAACCAAATCATTCAGTAGCATCAAATTTGACCATTCTAAGCTGTATCTACCAAAAGTCTAATTATTGGAGCAATTAAGCAAAAATGTGGCCCAACTAAATGCCTGGTACTGTGTAAACAGATCATTGGAATGAATAATTACTTTTTTAAATTGAATTGACTTTTTTGTGGCAAGTTGATACAACATAGGTTGTCAAACATCTGGCCATTTTCTCCACATTATTTTAGGCAACAAGTTAAATCAAACAAATTAATTTAAATTTTGATTAACTTAATGAGTTTTTAAAGTTAATATCTTGAGTAAACGTATAGATGAAACTTGACACCAGAACTTTTATTTATGTATATGTTGGTATACATGTAATTATGATAAAACAATGGTAATAGGCTTATTTTGTATCAGGCACAATAGTCAAGTCTATTGTATATTAATTCTGAAAATAATCCTAAGAGATCGGCATCATTATAATCTCCTTGTTTGTATCAGAGAAATGGGGCAAAATATGATGACCTAGTTATTTCTGTAGGAAGCACGATAAACTGAGGTGGTCTAATGTCTATGTTTGTTTATATTGTTTGCTGATCTCAGGATTGAACCCAGGGATGCATTGTCACTAAGCTACACCCTCAGCCTTTTTATTTATTATTTTCTACAGGGTCTAAGTTGCTGAGGTTGACCTCCAACTTTCAATCCTTTTGATCAGCCTCAAAGTCATTGTAATTACAAGTGTATACAACTGCACGTTTCTAAGGTCTGTGTTAACCAAATGTATATATTATTATTGTCCACATACAAGGGAATTTATAAAAACAACCAGTGTATTTAGTAGATATGATGAAAGAAGATAAAACTTAAAGTTGTTGGACCAAACTGATCAGTCAATTCAGTAAGAATAGTCAGTCTTATAGTTGTATTTATACGCCATCAAAAATCTCTTCCTTTTAACCCAATAAAATATCTCATTTTAATTTTCCTTTGTATACATACTGTAAAACATTTTTACACAGAAAGTGGCAAATACCGAACAGCTCATTGCAGTACAAAGGGAAACCAGAAAAATCTATAGATTTTCATAACTCCATAGGATCCTTTCAAATTATATGTCTATAGCAGGTATGATGAAACACAGCAATCAATCATTCTGACAACTTTACTTCACTTTTAACCAAAAAACACACAAAAATCCTGAAAGATATCTCTGTAGGACCAGGATTCATTTCACATTTTGTTTACGAAAATATTAAGCATTTTACAGCAAATATTAGTTGACAGCAATCTCCATATTCCAGCTTAGTTATTATTCTCATGCCATCTAGCTACAGTCCCAGTGGATTAGCTAGGACATTTTGATCCCATAAGGGGAAAAAAAAGGCACTTTGCATTTACCAAGGGAATTAAGTTAACTATTTATGATGGATACAGATGTATACCACTTATTTCAATTTCCTTCCATCTATTCTCATGGGAGAAGACACACTAAATCCTAATTCATAAATCTAGATATACAATAATGTCATCATTTTAAATCAATGACAGTTACACAAAATAGTAATGACGTTTTAGTGAATTTAGTTTCTTGACTAAAGTGATGCCATTTTCACCTCTAAATTTATATAAATACAAAACTGAATTAATTATTTGATTAACCTCATATGTTCATACTATAATTTGGTAATGGAGTCAAGGCTTAAATTGTTTTATCAGTATCATTAGCTAGTACTATATGCAAACTAAAGTTTAAAAAAATGCTAAAGGAAGTAAGAAAGGATGAGCCTAACCTTTGAGTAAGCATTTGTATTATTGAAAGGAAAAAAAATTATGAAAAGAGATTCAACAATTCTTTGTTTTTATTTCCATAATGAGGAGAAGCACTTAAAGACTAAGCCACATCCCCAGCCCTTTTTTTTCCAGACAGGATCTCATTAAGTTGCTTAGGGCCTCACTAAATTGCTGAGGCTGGCCCTGAATTTGCAATCTTCCTGTACCAGCCTCTCAATTGCTGGGATTAAAGGATTGTGCTACTGAGTCCTATGAGATTGAACAATTCTAACTTCAAAATACACCTATGGAAAAATAGAGATTCTTTGAACTACTTAATGAATAATACCTCAGGCAATTTCTCTGCTGCCTTAACTTGAAAGTGCTGATCAACCACATATACATGAATGATACTGAATTGGATAAAGCCAGAATGGCCAAGATACAGCCTTATGGGTCAAAAGAAGAATGTTAACAGTAAAAAAAAAAAAAAAAAAAAAAAAAAAAAAAAAAAAAAAAAAAAAAAAAATCAGAAACAAACATGACTATTCGGTGAAATGCTAAAATATATTTTAGTAGTGATTATGTCATAAAATAAAAAAAATAAAATAATATGGTAGGTCTAAAAACATATAGGCTCTTGAGTGAATTAATTGAAATTTCAGGGACCCATTTTTTCTTATTTTAAAAATGGAAAAGTTAATATTTTCAGGATTGTGGGGCTAGAGCTGAGGCTCAGCAGTTAGAGTGTTTGCCTGTCATGCAAAATGACCTGGGTTTAAGTCCCAGCATCACATACATAATTAAGTGTTGGAGAAACAGAATCCAGATGAAAAAAATAAATAAAATTGATTCTCTCTTTCTCCCTCTCTTTCTCTCTCCCCCTCTCTCTTAAAAATTCTTTTCAAGATTATGATGTAAAGGACAGCCTTAATACATGGTACATATTATATTTGACATATAGCAAAAATTAACAGTAATCATGCCAAGATATTCTTATCTTCAAACCCAATCAAAATGTAAAATATCTTAAAAATAAGGTAATTTTTTAGAATCCAAGAATTATCTGGACAAATTGTCTGTTTCAGGAGAATTACATATATCCATGGCTGACAATGAGGTTTTTATAAGCCAACAACTTATTAATTCATTAACTCATCAAATATAAATTTCTTCACCTTCTACCTCAAGTGATGGACATATATTACCAAATCAAATAAACACGTGGGTTTATAATGCAATGGAAACTGTTGCAACGTAGCTTTCATGAGCTAAGATAACATAAATAAATGAATACAAAGGGGAGAAATGTTATCTACCTTCATTGGGACAAAGCTAGAATTGCCATCACTGATGAATCAGTCTGCTCAATTTTTCTTTTTTATTCCAGAAATGTTAGTTTGGGTTTTTACTTTGACAGAAAATCACCCATAGATGTATCTTACTGCCTCAATTCTACTGACTTTTTCTGCATCCTACTGCCTGGAAAATATTTGTGAAGGGCCAAAATAAATTAAATAATGCTCTTCTTACACATGAATTAATGTATAATTTTATAGCAATAAGTCAAACCCTCACATTTAATATCTGAATCAATTTGACAGAAAAAATAAATTATTTGATCGAAAGTTCAAAAATGGCAGAATTTGAAGAAGTCATGCTCTTAGGTTCCTAGCCTATCTAATATTCTTTTCACTATGGATACTCTATGTCTCTCATAGAGTACAAGCATACCAAAATCCCAGTGTTCTTCAAATTGCCTAGCATTTCCCTGATTTGCATATTTTCTTGATATATTAATATTATGGGTATTTTTATTATTTCATTCTGCTTTCTTTCCATACTATCATTTTCCACAATTACAAAAAGGCCAAACATAAATTTTACTGTGTTTAGGAAAAAGGAAAGTCAATTTTTTCATGCATGTGTATATAATAAATGCACAATTCTAGCAAGTGAATAGATATACATGTGGTCTCATTATCAGTGATGAAGTTATTTCCAAGTGCAAAGATAGTTGACCTACCTCTAATTCTGCTCCAGGAATCATAGCAGAAACATGTCTGGTTACTGACATCCCAGACCCTCTCGCCAGCATGTGTCCCGGTCCAGCCGGGTTCTGACCTGAGGGACGGGCTGGGAATGAGAAAAACCACAGGCCAGAGACCCAAAATGGTCTTTCTTTATCCAAGCTTCACTTCTCTTTTTATATATCCATGCTTTACATCTCTTTTTCAAGGCAACGTAGATGTCTTAGTCTGTTCATCCATTTGTGCTGCTACGACAAAATGTCTAACATTGGGTGATCTCAAACAAGTTAAGGCAACGCTGCAAGACTCTTATTTCAGAACAAACATGGACGGCAATTTCTCACAGTTCCAGAAGCTGGGAAGTTCAGGATCAAAGCATAGGCAGGTTTGGCTGCTGGCAAGAGCTTATCTTCCAAAGGAGCAGGGACACCACATCCAGCAGAAAAGTTCGAGAGCTCTTCTTCCGAAGGAGTGCGAGAGCTCCCTACTGCTGGCTGGAGCCTTTTCTTTAAGGGCCTTCACCCCGCCCCCTCGAGGCCTCTCTACATTAGCTCATTCATTACCACACCTGAATTTCAAGGGACACATTTGACCAATAAGCCTGTACATGTGCCTTTTGAAGGATCTAGAATAACTGGGAGGTGATACCAATGGGAAACATCTGAAGCCCGTGTCAACACCCTGCTTTTCAAGCTTAACAATGTACAATCTAGCAGCCCCTGCCAAAGGAGCTTATGCAAACAGCAACAAGATCCAGGGCAGCTGATAAAGTAAAGGTCAGACCCCAACAAGCATGGTCATCATTGTGCCCACACTGGACTTGAACTGGACAGTCTCCTTGCTCAGAATCTTCCCATGTCCTTGCCCTGATCCCTGTCCAGTTATGCATATGAAGGTGTGCGTGCGCACACATACACACACACACACATGCACACGCACACACACACACAGCAGTGATATTTTGCTTTCTCTTTCCCATTCCTTCCTGTGTTTCCTCTTTCTCCCTTTTTTCCCTTATTTTGCTTCAATCTTTTTATTCCTTCACTAACTTCTCTAACCTATAGAGTCATTCCACCAATTAATATTTTAAATTCCTGTAAAAGCCTCCTGATCTGGACAGAAGGGCTTTGTTATGGTTTGGACTTTTAATGTCCCCCAAAAGTTCTTATTTTGAAAGCATGGTCCCTCATACTGCAAGGATCAAAGCTGGAGCTTTAGGCAATGATTCAGTAATGGGTGCTGTCACTTCATCAATGGAGTAATCCATTTGATGGATTAATAATGTGGATTACTACTGGGTGCTAACTGTTGAAAGTGGGCTGTAGCTGGAGGAAATAGTGACTGGGGGGGCAAGCCCTTGGATTATATCTTGCTGCTGTCTCCTCTCTTCTCTTTGTTTCTAGGCTGCCATGAGCTGAGTGGCTTTTCTCTGCCAAGCCCTTCTGCCAAGCATGTCTCACCTTGGGCCCAAACAATGAAATTGGTCAACCATGGACTAAACCTCTAAAACCATGAGTCCAAAATAAGCTTTTCTTCCTCTAAGTTGTTCTTGTCTGGTATTTTGGTCACTGATAGCACACTGATTGGCACAGCATGGATAGGAACATTCTATTAAATATTCTTTCTTATTTTCTTAAAAATATTGAGTCTGCTAGAATGACACTAAGTTAAAGAAACAATCAATTTGGACCTATCCTATCATCCCTTGGTCTGTTCCTAAAAGAACAAACATCCAACACAAAGACAGGTACATGTAGAGGACACTCACAGATAGATCTGTGTATATACCTACCTATGTATCTACGAAAGAATGCAACCTCTCTCTCACTTCTGATTAACTAAAAATTTGATTGCATTTGCAGAAAACTGAGTGTATGAGCTATCACATGTTGTCCATATAAGTTTTGTCTAGACACTGGGCTACTTACTTCCATGTAACAGCAAAGTACCTATTGTGAAAGACCCTGTGTCAATCAACATATAGATTAAATGTACACATACATATGCAAGTTTGTATGTTTGTGTAATCTATGAATTAACATCAAATTTAAAGGGACATGCAATAATCTCTGAGAAGCTCCCCAAACCCACAAAATTCATTACACATTGCTTCGTCACAACCTTAATGTGCAATTGTTTGTTTTCTCTGTTCTTAATCAACCCTCTTATTGTCATATTCTCTGCATATATACATCAAAAACAAACCAATAATCACAAAATTTTCCCTCATTTGCCTTAATCCACATCCTCAAAATCATTTATTCCCCTCTTTCTATCATTCTGATATCTTTAACACATAGTCCACTAAAACTGACTTTTTTTTCTTCTATCTCAGTCCACTCCATGGTAGCCTCTACTCCCCCACTCTATTCAGAGTCTTCTTGCAAGGATCATTTGTGACCATTCAAACAAGCACGTCTCACCTTCTCTTTTCAGTCTTTGTCAGCAGTGAACTCTTAGAAGAATTCAACAGGGTTGATTATCACCACTCTCAAATACCTTTTAAAAGGAGTTGAATTTTCTAGATTGTAAGACAAACTCATTTGTAGAAATAAACTGGATTAAATTACCATAATTGTCATAAATAAATTTTATACTTTGAATCAGTAGTCTTGACTTTTTTCTCTGGGACCATATATATGACATTACAATTTATGTATATCATACCACATTTACCTTAAATTAAACTTCTAGCTTTTCATATGATTATAAATTCTGTAAAAATATTTTAATCACTGTATATTGGGTTGACTATGATTTGCATATCCATTCCCCTATTTTGGGACATGTAGCTTATTCTTTCTAACAGTATAAATGAAGGGTTCTTTTTATAGATATTTTTGCTATGTTAGTAAATGATATGCTACATACTGAACTCTCTGACTTAGAAGACAGCACTTGGCTACTTCTGCTCCTTTCATCCCATCTTCCTGTCTCAACCCAATGGGCCCATCATCCCCTTATGTTTCACCTGGGACATCTCTGGTACATGTTTTATCCCATGCTGATTTCTTTAATAACCACCCTCATGTCATATACATTCTTACTCTTTCTGAGAATCACATGTATACAACCAGCTCTAGGCCATTAACATACTCTAGAAAATTTCTTTTCTACTAATAGGCTGCATTTTCCAGTGGCAGCCATGCCCTGGATAAAGAGCTTGAAAAATTCAGCTTTTTGAAGTTTGTCCCAAGTTGTAGTTCATTTCTTGTTCATTCTCTTTTAGCCTAAACATACTGCTTACAATCTGATCTTGTAATTCTTTTATCTTGTGTAATATATTTCATTAATAAGAATATTTTACTTGAAAATACCCCTGTTCAAACTTTTGGTATGGTTTTTGTCTTCTTTCTACATCTTGATTCTTACAGCAGCTGTACTATTATTCATGTTTTTAAGGCATTTCTTTTCTTCATCCTTTCACTTTCAATCCACTTATAACAGTAATTTTAATCTTTGTTCATCTATGTAGTGTCTCTCCTCTGACTCAGTTAATTTAAATTTATGTTTACCTTTCTGAAGGTTTTTAGGAAAAGTATGATGTTTTTTAGTTAGAGTTTTCTTGTTGCTAAGATGCAAGTAATGTATCTCACAGCCTTATGTATGAGAGCATAGAGGGTATTGTTGCTGATATCTTAACTGGCCACAGTGCTGCCTTGGAAATCTCTGCTTCAACCACACCCTGGCTCCCTTAATCCTTACCTTTATATCACAATAACTTCTTAACTGATTTCCTTTTACACTCTACATAGTTCAGTCTCCAACACTCCTGCTAAATCTATGCCTCTAGAAAGCAAATGTCACAATGCCACTGTTGTTTGATTTTAATGGCTTCTTGTTGCTGAGGGCATATACTCGATCAACAGCCTTTCATAGGCTGAGCCAAATAGTTCTCCCCACCCTCCATAAACAGTGTTTCTCACTAAGTAATTCTATTTTTGAACCACTCAGATGTTCTCTTGTCCCAAATACACAATGCATTCTTCTGAGAATCTTATATTCTTTTCAAACTTGATACTCTTTTCTTTAAAAAAAGAAAAAGAAAGAAAGGAAAAAGGAAAGAAAAGAAAGTCCTCCATAAACTGGAAACGTGTTTTTTAAATTATATAAATGTTCTAATCTCTGTGAAGCCACTTTTGTTCTTGCTAATTGTACCTTACTTTCCCATTACTGTCCCACCACAATTGCTCAGATTTCTAAGGCACTACTTTAGCCTAATTCAGTGGTTCTTAGACTTTATCTTGCATTAGGATCACCTGGAACTCTTTTTAAGCTATAACTTATTGAATCATACCCCAGAGTTTGTAATTAAATAGATCTTGAGAAGACCCATAGAATTTACATATCTAATCAGTTTCTATGTGATTTCTACTATTGATCTTGGACCCACATTTTAAAAAGCACTAGTCTAATGAACTTAGAGTATTTTAATATTCAGGTAAAAGATGACATAACAAGTTAAACAAGTTTTTGATAAAGAATCAGAAAAAGTGTATTGTTTCTTGCCCAACAATCTTACTTACCTTCTTAAAAATGTAAACACAAATTGGAAAAATTGAGTATTGGGACAAAATCAAATTAAGATAAAGTAACAAAGATGGCGTCTTGAAGCGTGACAACATTCGCTGGGGCTCTGACTCTGACTGGGAAAAATACACTGCATCAGCAATTTTCCAAGGTGCGTACAGGGTAAAATATATATGATTGTCTACTACTAGTTTGTGAAGCTTTTTAATAAGGAACCGAGTCTTAGGAGTTTCGCGAGAAGGGGAAAAAAAAAATTAAAAAAAAAAGTAACAGGGGTTTTCCCCCTCCCGCCGCGGGCACATAAGCCTGCCACTGCGGACAGTCTGCCAGAAAGAGTTCTGTCTGCCCCCACCCCCCCAGGGTTACTGGTGCAGCTCCTTGCTTGGTGTAGCATTCCTACGAGTTTGGAAATAGCAAGTTTCTGGCTGTTTTATCAAGAACGGGAACAGTACGCTGGACGCATTCCCGGCTGGCTCCAGGGACGGGAATACAAACGGCAGCCGCCGATCCAACGGGCCTGATTGGAAACATAGATTCCATCGCTAAACCCACCCTGTCTGCAACTAATTAGACCCCCGCCAAACTCATACTCTGTGAGGGGTTATAGCCGTGTTTGAGGACAGCCCCCTGGGGTGCACGGTAATTCTTCGCCATTACAAACGACAGGACTACATTTCCCATCAGCCGCAAAAGCGGATCTACAGTTCTCCTGCCAGAACTAGGGGAATTTTTTCCCTTTCCAGCTAGGAACACTGACGATTTCC
>PVKS010020781.1:0-36257 GCA_004027875.1 Aplodontia rufa
TATATTACTAAATAAAAGGCTATTATATTATTCCAGCAATATGACTTTCTGGAAAAGCCAAAAACTGTAAACAGTATAAAGATTGATGTTTTCCAGGAGTTTGGGGCTGGGAAAGCACAGAGGATTTTAAAGACAGCAAAACCACACCATATGATAATAAAGTGGCCAATATATATCATACATTCAAATCCCAAAAAATGTAGAACACCAAGCGTGAGCCCTATAAACTGTGGAATTCAGGTCATAATAATTTATCAATGTAGGTTCATCAATTGTAACAAATACACTCTTCTGCAGTGAAATTTTCCCAAGGAAAACATGCATAGTTTGGGTAGGAGTTACACGAGAAAACTGTTTCTCTCTCAGTTTTACTCTGAAAGTAAAACTGCTCTAGAAAAAAGCCTATTAAAACATACTAACAAAAAATCTAAATAAGTCTAGTAACTGAAAGAAAACCAAAAATGGATGAAGAACAGTTTGGTTTCAATGAAAGGTGAATTAATGAATTTAAAAGTACTAAAGAAGATTGTCACAAAAGAAAGGGTCATAGCAAAGGGATGGTAGAGAATGGCAAAAAATTGAAACCTAGAAAATAAAAAGAAATTCTCATATCTAAACAATGGAAGTTTCACAAGTGGAAAAAATACGCATATATGTGTATGATTACGTGTAAGTTTAAATACCATATTTACATGTATGGACACACATTTACATAGACATTTGCACTACCTATGCCAAATTTAAAGAATATTGAAGAAATGATTGATGTTTTATACAAATAAGAGTGAAAAACCACAGACTGAAAAGGCACACTGGGTGCTAAATGGTTAAATAAGGAAAATCCCCTACCCAGACACATTTTAGAACAAGTTAAAAGCATCAAAGAGAAAAAAGTTTCTAACCACTCCCAGAGAAAAGAGATCACAGATATGAGAGTAAGAATCAGATTGACGTGAGACTCCAAACAGTAATAATTCTGATGATGAATCAATGCTTCAAAACATGAAGCATAAAAGATTTTGAACCCAGAGTCTTATCTGCCCAAATGATTAATTAAATATGAAGCTTCACTGAACACATCTTCTATTGTACTACGTCTCAGAAGATTTGCTAAAACAAAAGTCTTTTGTTACACATGAGTTTAAAGGCAGAGGTAACCCAGTGGTTTCCAAGGGGGGAACATAAATCCAAAGGATACTGTCTTTAGGGGTGAAATGAAGACAAAAGAAAGAGAAAAGTTTTTTGTTTTTTTTTTTAAGAGAGAGGGACAGTGATACAGACAGAGAAAGAGAGAAACAACTTTATTTAGTTTTTCACATGGCCTTAGTTGCTCTAACACTTAGTTGTGGAAGTGGAGCTGGGCTTTGAACCCGGGTCCTCGTGCTTGCCAGGCAAGAGCAGAAACACCTGAGCCACTGCTCCAGCCCCTTATTTAGTTTTTCACATGGCTTTCGTTTCTCTGACATTTAGTTGTTTACATGGGTACTGGGATTTGAACTCGTGTACTGTGTACTTGCTCATGCTGGGCAAGCACCGTAACCACTGAGCCACCGTTCCAGCCCCAGAAAGAGAAATTTTTACTTCAGTTTCTCACTATATCCATATTGAAAGCCAAACATACAAACCATCTGCTACAGAATTATTTTAGTGCAAAAAATGTAGCTTTGAGAGAGATTGCAAAATATTACATGGTCTGGGCACACAGTGTAACACCTTTATCTGCAAACAATTTCAGGGTATTTATAATAAAAAAGAGAAACAAATCTAGAAAGTATTGCAAATTATCTGGAAAGTAAGCACAAACTACTTAATAACAATTATTATAATTATTATTGTCAGAAATAAATCTTTCAAGAAACAATTCTTATTTTATCTAAGATGTTTGATATACTTAGAAGAGTATTGAAAAACCATCATTCTAATTATATAAACTCAGGGTAAACTTCATCGCAAGACCTGATAAGAGTTAAAGTAAATTAAATGATATGGCCATTTATTTATCAAATAAAATTTTAGCTAATAAAAATTATAGAATATTACAATAAATTTGATCAACTAGTAGTTAACATGGAATTAAGGTTTCTCTTTTTCAATTTGTCAGATCAATGTAATTTCACTAGTTTACCAATAAAATAAACAAAAGATATCATATTTTATTTTTCCAATAAAGTAGAAGAATATGAATGAAGCTTTATGTTTATACCCAGTTTAAAAATTAATTCTTTGTACATTAGAAATTCAGTCATGTGCTGCATAATGGTATTTTGATCCATTATGAATAGCATACTCAGTGATGATAGAACACTCTCCCATGATAAAACACTGCTGGCTTTATAAGAAGGGAGAGAGAGAGAGACCAAAGAATGTGTGCATGTACACACACACACATTCATACACACACTCCCTGCCTTTTGTAATGTGAGTCCCCAAACCATCTGGAGACTGCCAACAGAAAGGCTTTTTCGAAATGTAGCCTCTTCATGTTGGACTGAAACTATTTTCCAAATATATCAGTTTTCCTTATAAATTGCATGGAGTGTGGTATTATGTTATTAGCATGAAAAAAAGACTAATATACTTTAATGACAGGAGAATCAAAAAATGGTTAAACTGATTTTGAAAGAAAAAACTAAGAAAAGAGAGTGATATACTAAATAGTTTTATGATAGAAAATAGACTGGGGCCACTTACTCTATGAAAATTATAATACCATAAATTAATGAAGAAAGGATTTTTTAATAGATAATGTTGGGAAACGTGATTCAAAATTTGGGGAAAATCAAATTTGCCCCTCTGTAGTATCATATGTGAAAGTAAACTCTTGCTAAAGTATGAATCATTGTATAAAAGGCAAAACTATAAAGAAGTTATGAAAATGAGTTTATGAACTTTAAGTTAGGATCTATGTCTTCTTTAAAATGGAAAGTTTATGATCATATGTTTTTGATCTGTATATCCAGAGAGCCTTCTTTAAAAACAGTACCAAAGAATAAACTATGAGCAAAACATTTATTTGGTTACACCAAGAATATTTTTATTATGTTATGGAATTGTGAATACAGTTAAATTATGTCAAATTGTGAGAAAACTTTGAATTAAACTTGTAAAAATTTATATTTAGAATACATTGAGAACTTGCGCAAATTAAGTAATAAACACATTTGAACAATGTAATGAATAACGAATGCCTAAGAAAATCATCAGGATATGAGCTGTTCAGTAAACATTTATGGAAAACTGAATCATTGCTAGCAATAGAACATGTAGGTGCATCACCAATGCAATGATCAACAATTTTTGTCTGGGCTACTATAGACCATAACCCGGGATTATACACAAAGACTTTGACTTAGATATTTTTGATGGTGTCTGGATTTGCTGTGTTCCATGATCTTAGCCTATAATATCATTTCTGGTCTTGTTATGCGCAATGTAGCATGGATGGTTCTCTACAAAGGATACCCAGTGCTGGAAATGTGACACATAGTCAGGGTGGAATGGCATAGCATTATTCAAATGGAGAGGGTAGATGAAGTGCAGTATTGGTTATGTGAACATTTTGGAACACAAGTCATTTCAAGAATTAATTAAAGCATTACATTTTAGGAGGGACAAGGAAAACAGTCTCCAACTGCAAATCTAAAAGTTAATCAAAACAAACCAAACTTTAGCATACTTAAAACATTTATGAAGTCCTGTAGCAAGAAATGCACAATAGTAAGGTGACTTTCGGTATCAAATAATATACATGTAGGAAATACATAGGGATTTTGATTTATTTAGTGGAAAGATCACTACTTTGGTATGAGACAGACAATGGTTTGAATTCTGACTCTGGATGGGCCAAGCCACTGGCTCTAATGTGCCTCAGTTTCCTTCTGAGTAAAGTAGGTGCAGTCAAGTCCATCACTGCATGGTTTTGTTTCCTCATGTGTTCCAAGAAGGACTAACAAGCATACCCTTAAATAACTAGCACAGTGCCTGCCATATATAAAGTGCTCAATAATGGATACCTGCTATTACGTTTAAGTAATTTGATATGTCGGATCTTCTATCTGGGGAGTCTACAAAGTTAACCCTGAATAATTTAAAACCTCTATCTATGATAGTGTGATCCTCTGATTTATTTGATGTTGAATAATTTAACAGAAGGTATGTGTTATAGTCATAAATTTTAAAGTTGTAAATGTTCCAAGGAGAAAAAAAGAAAAGCTGTATATTTATACATAAGGCTGTTGAAATTCAAAGGGGTCTTCAGCATTATAATCCAGTAAATTACAGAAGGGAAGTCTCAAATCTTTGTGCTTTTCCCTTCTAGTGTCCTGCTCTTTCTGTACTCATATACATTGTTATTATTTTGGATTGATTTTAGTGGAGTTTTTTTTTTTTTTACACACTTTCTATGCAGGACACTTCAGGTAGGGTAAAAAGGTGAGCATATAAAAATTCTAAAATAATGAAGGTTATTTTAAATGTCATAGGAGAGAAGGATAAATGAAGAGTTGTGCATAAACTCAAGTGTTTATTAAAGGCTTTAGGGGAAGAATAAATATATCAAATGGCTTTAGAATAGGGGCAGCTTAGAGCATTTATAGAAAATGAAAGGAAAAGCATATTCGAGGTAGAGAAGACTGTTGTGAGCAAGTGCAGAGGCTGGAAAGAATGAGATATGATTAGGGAGGAATGTATAATCTGCTTGGGCATAAGAAGCATTTTCTAGACACTAGTAAGTACTTTATCAAGAAAGGGAGGAAGAGAGGAATGGAGTGAGCCAGAGAAAGAAGAAAGACGAGGAGGGAGGAAAGAAACCAACAAATGAAAAAAAGATCTAGGATAGCAAGCTGAACCTTGTGATACAAATTCAAGAGACAAATGGGTTAAACCAATGCTATGACTTTTTTTTATCTTATTTTGTTAGCAAATTCATTTCAGCATTGGTGATTATTGGTATAGAGAGATTTGGTTTTATTCACATGAATGTAATTTCCTTGCAAAGATAATCTGACAGGGCAATGGCAGAAAACATTGTGTATGTGTGTGTGTGTGCACACGCACACTCATGTGTGTGTACGTGTGTGCGTGCATGTGCTTGTGTGTGTGTGCGTGTGTGTGTGTGTGTGTGTGTGTGTGTAGGGGGTGCAGATAAATTATAAGTCCAGTCAGAACTGAAGCAAAATAAACAATGTTTCTGAAACACAAGTCATGACCAAAAAGAACAGATGAATTATTACTCTGGCATTTTCTTTGTTATTTATGTCTAGAAATCAATCATAAATAGAAGGAATAGAGTAATTTATAAGCCAGGTGCTGTAAAATACTTGTGGGTCTCTGCTGGCATAACCTGTCCATGAATTCCTGTAAGACTTCATGACAATAGAAAATAATCTTATTGCAAGCCTGCCATTAATATTCTGGTACATGTAATTCTAACATGATATAAAAACATGAATTAAAAATAAAATATCTGCTAGAAATGCCCATTGACTGTATAAACCTTTTCTCCTTCCTCACCACACCTTGTTTAATAAAAATAGATGTAGGTGATGGAGCATTTATTATGGAAGCAAGTTAACCAAAAAGACCTGTCATTTTGATGGAGGAGGTTATTTGTGCAACAAAATATCCAAGCACATGAGGCAATCTGGAAATCCTGTAGGGAAAGCAAAGACACACTGCTTCCTGGCTTTTACTTTCCCCCACTTGCCTTTGGGGTCAGAAATAAATGTGCGAAGATTCTTGATTAAAAGCATAGATGTAGTTTTATGAACATACTTTGCTTCATCAAATTCAGAAGGACTTAGAAGTTGACTGGTCATCTCGTGAGAGTAGAATTTAGATCAAGGACCTTGTTAGAAATCAAATCTCAATCTTTCTCTCTTTCTCTCCTCCCACCCTGTCTCTCCCTCTCTTTCCTCTCTATTTTCTCTGCTAAATCATTTTGCTCAAGGGACCTACATCCAAGTAGTCAGTCTGGCAGAGTAAGAGCTACATTAACCAAATTAATAGAATTCTCATGAATAATTAATAATATGAAACCTGATGCCATGCAATTAATTTAACCATGAAGAATTATAATTGGCAGGCAGAGCAAATGATTCATATCTGTCAGTTTGGATACCATCTTCCTACAGTCTACATGGTAAGGGAATTTCTTATTGGAAGATGTTTTGGAAATGATTAATCAGATAAAGAGAAATTAATTAGACTATATCAATGGCTCATGGTACTATGATGATTACTGATGAAAATATTTCCCTTCCTAAAACCATCTGAAATGGTTTAATTCACAGTGAGATAGACAGGGAGAGGCCCCACTTTCCTGAAAGGATGATTTTTCCATTTTTTTAAGAATTACTTCTCCACATCGTTCATAGACATATGGGGTTTGTGTGCATTTGTTTTCTTTGTTGTTGTTATTGTTGCAGATAATCACCTCAGACCTAGGTGCAGCTGAGCATTGGTGCTGGATAGCAGGATGGAGTTGGAGGTGCAAGGGAGATAATGAAGATAATGTCAAAGTTGGGCCATTCCTGCAACTACCACTTCTGGCAGGGCCTGCTGGCCCTTGAGACTGTGCAAGGATTTTCCCAGCAGCCTCCTGGGGTGGCGGTAGTCAGCATCTCCACCGTCTCCTGAGAGCCCAGTGCCAAAGGACCAAGCAGACGCACCTGTGTGTTGGCATTAGTTGCAAACTCAGGTTATAAGACCAAATAGCTAGAAACATGATAAAGAAATTCTGAGGGTAACACATGACCTTGCACCTACTGGGGCCTGCCCCTTTTGCTTATATGAGCAGCACTTTTCCTGTCCCTCAGAGAGCTTGTCCAGAAATTCTGTCCTCTGTTCTACTTCCCTTAGGATGCAGCACAAATCCAATAAAACATGGTCAGATGGTATTGATGCAACTGCACCTTTCTCTCTAGAACTGTGAAATGAGCCCAGGGCTGAGCTGAAAACACCAAAAGATATACACTTTGCCTTTCTGGGATTCCTAACCAAACTGAGCCAAAGAGTCCTTAGGTGATTGATTGATAGCAAGCAGAGCTTGTGTTCTAACTAGTGTCAGCCTAGGCTATTTTTCTGTTGTTGTTTTATTTTTGTTTACACAATGGACTGTTTGCATTGTGGTAGTTTAAATTTTGAAATTTAATCCTTCCCAGATTAAATATGTGGCAAGATATTCTCTCAAGATGCTGGGCAGCAGAAGTGAGCAACAGCTCTCAGTGAGCCATGTGATCATGAGAGGAAACAGTCCCCAGAGTGCTGGGTTGCTAAGCT
Organism: Aplodontia rufa; assembly: GCA_004027875.1. Classification (NCBI taxonomy): domain Eukaryota; kingdom Metazoa; phylum Chordata; class Mammalia; order Rodentia; family Aplodontiidae; genus Aplodontia; species Aplodontia rufa. The sequence continues at coordinate 7,279 of PVKS010020781.1, forward strand.
ATGGTGTTCAGTAGGCTGATTGTACTAAGTGGATTTTGACATATTTTCATGTCAAGATAGGCTCATCAAAATATAATTCTACCACAAATCAATTCATATCCTTACAGACACCAGGAATCACCCCTAAACTCTTTTGGATTTGTTAATAGGTGGGTCAGAGTGTCATGGATGTGGGAAATTGAAATCCACTGAGATTCTGTGATAATTCTCAGTTGTACCAAGTCCAAGCTAATTTCTAAAAAGAACAAAAGTCCTTTCTCATCCATAGACTATATATAAAATTTAATAATAAGCAATTTGATGTGGTAGATAAAGGGAGAGGGTGTGGAGTCAGACAGCTATAGATCTGAGTATGGGTACTTTTTCATATCAACTGGGTCACTTGAGTGCCAACCTCTAACAGGTATTTGTTTTTTTCATCTGTAAGATGGAATGCTAATACCCACCTTGAAGTAATGTCATTAGCTATGTTACTTATGGACTGTGCCTAACACAGAGTCAGGCATCACAAAGGCTACTTCACTTTCAAAAGATGATGTTTGTTATGCAAACTTCCTGAATACATGCCAGAAGACAGACTGCAAAGCAGGGGATGTCATCCAGAGGATGCATTTACTTTCCCTTTGTTTAGTATACAGTTCCTTGGCCAGTGCTTGAGAGAGGAATATGTGACCCACCTTGTAGCCAGAACAGTGGTTTTACTAATGAGCAAGTCTGCTGTTCCTGCTTTAGCACTAGATGATGAATTGAAGTACAGTGAAATATTTGCTCAAACTTAAAAAAAGAAATTTGCTCAATACTGGAAGGAAATAAAAGGATCTGTAGATTATTCACAAATCAAAACACAGGTATATATTTTTACTTTTTTTTCCCATTAGATGAGCAAATGAGGTCAATACACAGTATCAGTAAGGATATTTTCGTATCAAGGTCCCACCCAAGTACGAATGTTAGCCCTGATTGTTGGGACATGAGATCGATGTCATTTAATATAATTGGTGGCAGATTATAAAGTTTGGTTTATGGTTGGCATAGCTGAAACTAATGAACAATCCTAACTCTCCCTGGGCTTTTGTCTTTGTTTTGTTTTTTTTTTTTAATTTTTGGTATGTCTTTCTCAAGTAAATCATTAAATCACCTAAAATGAGACAAAACAACCTGACACTCTAGTCATCACACAGCTGCCCCATGCAAAAATTTTCTTCTTTTATTATGAAAAGTGATGGATTTTTTTCTATTATCTTTCCAATATCAGTATTTCTTTCTTTTTTTTTTAAAAGAGGGACAATGAAAGAGAGAGAGAGAGTGAGAGTCAGAGAAAATAACTTTTTATTTAGTTTTTCACATAGTTTTCATTGCTCACTTAGTTGTGTACATGGTGCTGGGGTTTGAACTAGCGTACTCGCACATGCCGGACAAGCGCTGTAACCACTGAGCCATCGCTCCAGCACCCCCAATAACAGTGTTTCACCCATACTTTTTTGATGATGTTGTAAAACTCTATATTTCATCTCCTTGAATAATAAATTATAAAGCCAGATAATCTTAATTGCTTAGAACTTTTTAAATTTCAAAGTCAACCTTCCTTTTCTTTCTTTCTTTCTTCTTCTCTCCTTCATTTCTTTTCTAATTCCTCTCTCCATTTCCATTATTCTTTGTCCCTTGATCAACTATTTTGTGAATATTTTCTACGCATCAGGAATTACTCTAAGTGATACAGATGTAGCACTGATCTCTGGCCCTCAAAAGAACAGGGAATCTAGAAAATGGTAAGAGCTCTGAATACAGGCCAATTGGCAACCGGGAAGTCCACTTTAGATCTGTCCATCTAAGAAACTGGCCTCTGAGAACAGACATGAGTTTAACCAAAGAGCAAGTAATGGGCATATCATGAGAAGAATATTCTAGACATAGCCAACAAGTACCATGGATCTGAATGGGAACTTGCTTGGCAGGTAGAAAAACCGTTTGATCATGGTGGGTGAAGGAATAGAGTTTGGAAATTATATCAGAGGAAGGATTAAGAACAAGGAGCCAAATTGGGTAGAAGCTTGTGAACCATAGTAATTGTTCATTACTATATATGAAGTGAAGTCTCTGTACGTGTTTGAGCAGTGAGTTATATGATCTGGGTTGCTGTTTAAATAAATTACTTCGGTTTTTATCATAAAGAAATAAGTCAGCATAACTTAGAGGTACAGGCATACCCATATTAATCTGCACAATTCACAATAACCATAGAAGCACCATAGCTGCCCATCACCTGATGAAAAGATAAAGAAAATGTGGCATATATGTGCAATGGAGTTTTATTCAGCTCTAAAGAAAAATGAGAGTGTGTAATTTGCAGGAAAATGGATGGAACTCAAGTTTATCATTTTAAGTGAAATAAGTCAGATTCAGAGAAAAGTATCATATGCTTTCACTCACATGGAAGTTAGTAGAAAAAAAAAAAGGAAAACATTAAGATAGAGGAAGGGAATCACTGGGAGGAAGAAAAGAAATGTGAGGAGGTATTGGGGAATGAAATTGATCAAATTATAGTTTTATGTATATATTAATATGCCACAATGAAACCCACCATTCTGTATAATTAATATGTACCAATAATAAAAGAAGAAAGAATCTCCTTGGCTGTTCAAGAGAAGAGTAAGAGGAGAAAATGCAAAAACACTCAGGACATGACTACCAGAGTCCAGGCAAGGGGCGATGAGAGCAAGGAGTAGCTGGATACCCATGAGAGCGAGGACACCTTAGGTTGGAGGATCCCTTTCTCTGGTCAAATGAAAGCAGGCCATGTGATCTGAGACTGGAGATTACGGTTCTCCAGTATGTTTGTTATAAGACAGAATGAGTTATTAAACTGCATAAAGCAAATGAGTGATCCAAAATTAACCCTTTGACTTTCACTTGCATTTCTATGTGCCTATTGAGAATGTATGTTAAGTGGGCTTTAGATTTTTGAAAACCATAAAATTAAATCCAGGAGATGGCATGTTCTAGCATACATGTGGTTTCATCTTCTAATGGGAAAGGCTAATCACCTCCAATACATTATATTCACAGTTAACAGAACTAATAAACATGAGTTATCAGGATGCCCGTTACTGGAGATCCAGGGGATTGACAAATATGGCATTTTCTAGATTCTTTTCATTTTTTTTTTTTTACTTTTTTATTTTTAAAGAGAGAAGGACAGTGAGAGAGAGAGAGTGAGAAAATCAATTTTTATTGAGTTTTCCACATGGCTTTCATTGCTCTGACACATAGTTGTGTATGTGGGTGCTGGGGTTTGAACCCATGTACTCGCGCATGCCAGGCAAAAGCCATAACTGCTGCATCACTGTTCCAGCCCCTTTTTTTATTTTTTAAAGAGGGAGAGAGAGCAAGAGAGAGAGAGAGAGAGAGAATCAATTTTATTTATTTTTCATGTGGCCCTCTTTGCTCTGACACTGTGTTGTGTACCTGGATCGAATTCTCATCCTTGTACATGCCAGGAAAGTATGGCAAATGCTGAGCCACTACTCCAGCCCTGTCTAGAGACTTTAAAATTGTAGATCAGTAGTAGCTGGGGGTGTAATTCATGTGAATCCCCTATTGCTGATTTTCCAGAAATAAAATACCATACTCTTCTTTTTTAAAAAATAAGGAGAGAGCGACAGTGAGAGGAAGAGGGAAAGATAGAATCAATTTTATTTTAGTTTTTCATGTGGCCTTCATTGTTCTGACACTTGATTATATGTGGAGCTGGGGTTCAAACCCACATCCTCACATATGCCAGGCAAGCACCGTAACCACTGAGCCATGGCTCCAGCTCCAAAATTCCATACGCTTAAGGGAGAAAAAAAATAAATCTTATTATAACGTATTCTTTCTAAAACTGTTCAGCTATTAACACAGTCAGGCTGCTCATAAATAAATAGTTCTAAAATATAAACTTTGATAGAAAGACTGATTTATATTGCCTATATCCACTCTGTTTTCTCCTTTCCATTTTGTTTTTCTCACAAGATTTTTTTTCTAAAGAAAACTATCCTTACTGGGTTATTTTTGTCCATATGCATTTCTTTTTTTTTAATATATTTTTTATTTTTTTATTTTTGAACAACCATACAAATTTTTAACAAAATAATATAAAATGTGTATATATTCTGGACATTGCAATTACCCCCAGGAGTGCCCCCCCAATTACCCTCCCTTATCCCGCCCTACCCCTTCCCACAATATCTCTAAAAAAGTAATAGGTTGTATAACATTACATCTTATCTGGATTTAACACATGCTAATAGACCAACTTTCTCCCTGTCCAGGGTCTAGTCCCCACCTCCACATTTCTTTTTAGAAGTTGACAATTTATGGGAAAATAGACTTTATTTTTTTTCTGAAAATTTTGCAGGACAACTAATCTTGATTTCAAAACAGATATCTAGAGCATTTTTCCCTGTTCAAGTAGTCTGGACAGATTTCATTAGTAACCATAATAAAAATATCAACTTCTCCTGGTCTCCAGATTGGTGTGAATCTGGAAAGCTTTTCCAGGTCTTGCAACTGTTCCTGAAGCCAGCACTAAAGGGTGAACTGTCACTAGACTTACACTGGAGTAGATTAGATTCTACATAGTTCTTTAGGGACTTTTGCTAGGCCACCTTTTATTCCTTTTTAAAGTGCCATATACAGATCCCCTTCTTACTCCTACTCATTCTTCTTATGGAAGACACTGATTTCTGCCTCGGGCTCCACAATGTTCTGACACCTTTCATCAGTCTGGGTGAATTTACAATCTATATGTTGAACACTCTAGCACCGTATTCTCCAAACTTTCAACCCCATATTGAAAAAAAAAGTATTACATGTGAGACACCACTGAATATGAGAAGAGTGCATTCAAATACTGGAATCCATATGAAGAAGTTCAATTGCTTACATTTGCCAAAGGAGAAATGGAATATTATGATGTGTTAACTAGATCATAAAATCTAATCTCCATTCCAAAATAAATAAGAAGAATGATTTGGAAACAGATGAAGGATTGTTTTTTATTTAAATTTACTACTGAAGTTAAAAGACAGTGGATGGGGGCTGGAAAGGTGACTCAGCTCAGCAGTAGGCACTTGGCTAGCATGCGCTAGGACCCAGGTCCACAACACCATATACACAACTAAGTGAAGGGAAAAGAAAATACCAGATGAAAAAAAAAATTCTCTCTCCTCTTTCTCTCTTAAAAAAAAAGACAGTGTCAGAGGCTGAAAATGTAGGGTAATGGTAAAGCATTTGCCTAATGTGCAAAAGACCCTGGTTTTTGACACCCTGCAGGAAAAAAAAAAAAAAGAGTGCGAAGGAAATACCTAAGTGAAGGATAGGTAAATAAGAGTGTGTGGTTGGCCACGGCCTTTCTGGTTCTTCTCAAAGTTGTCTCTGAAGTTTGGTGATCAAGACAGCCTGACAGGAGACAGTAAAGTGTTTCCTCTGGGAGTCAAGGCCTTCTAGCTAGCTTAGAAACTATCAGTACGTGAAGATCTACACTGACACCAAATCATAGCGTATTCATGCCACCATGGTAGACATCTGCACCCACGTGCTCATGGCCTCATATGTCAGTCAATAAATTCCCAAAATTTTGAGGAGGACATTAGACAATAATCTACGCAGAATTATTAAAAACACATACTCTCAGTGTTATGGCACATTGTGAAAAATTACTCCATTAAAGTCCTTCTTCATTTGCTCGTCATTGAATGCATAACATTTAGTGTCTTGTCCATAACTAGAGCTACTAATAGTGAGAGAAAATTAGAGCAACATATAATTACTTTCCATTTCTTAAAAGGATCCACTTTTGACAGTACAGCCATAGAGATCCATTTCACCAGGACTTTTAGAACAGACATTTAGAACAGATAGATCCATGACCATCAGATTTATAATTCAACATTTTTCAAAACATCCTTTTTTGATATCCTTTATCAACTGAAAAACTAAGGGTTCTGAAGTTTATTTTTAAATATCGTACTCATCCATATACTATAATTTATTCTTCTCTAAAAGTATGAAAATGGTTAATGCCTTTCTTCAAAAGTCCTTTCAATTGTCATATTTATCAAAATAAGGTAAGTAAAATGCGTTTATGTGTCAGGCATTCTCAGAGAAGGTTGCAATGTGTGTAGATCATAAGGCTTAACATGGGTATGGAAGGCAGAGTGCCTTTTATTTCAGGGAGTCTTTGGGAGTCTTTTTTTTTTTTTTTTAAAGAGAGAGGGACAGCGAGCGAGAGAGAAAGACAGAATCAATTTTATTTAGTTTTTCACATGGCCTTAGTTGTTCCAACACCTAGTTGTGTACATGGTGCTGGGGTTTGAACCCAGGTCCTCGTGCTTGCCAGGCAAGCGCCGAAACCGCTGAGTCACTGCTCCAGCCCCTCAGGGAGTCTTTTTAAACTTTACAAATACCTAGTTCAGTGGGCTTTAGGAACAACTAGAACTCTCTTTGTAATTATTCTTTTACAATCTCTTACTTAAAACTACATTAAAAGCATTTAAATTTCAATAAATTATATATCTGACATACATAAAAAAAAAACATCCTTTTTAAACATTCTAAATCCTGTACCAAACAAATCAAAAAGTGTATAAATTTGGTAGTTTGGTTTAACAGAAGTATTTTTCTTTTGTAATTGTTTAAATTTTCAGTTTTCAATAGTTTTTTTTTTTCTTTTTTTGGCCTTAGATATTTTTTTTCCTCATTTTTTCTACCCTCCTTCTCACTCCATAATCAGCCTTGTTCACTGATTATGCATAGTTCTTAAAATCTGCACACAGAAGGCAGTCAATAAATGCTTGTTTAGGTAGATGAATAAATATTGATTTAGAAATAAAGAAAAGTACATTTTTTAATAAATTTGTACAATGATGTGTTGTAGGAATCTAGAAAAATGGGAACAGTGGATAGAATTTGAGTCTCACATAGTTAATGGAATCTGCTCAGAAAAGGGAAGAAGTGCTAAAAGATGTATTTCTGTGATATTCAGAGGCTTCACTAAACCAAATCTATTATTAAAATAAAGAAAATAAGAACAAGTTGAGAAGAGTCAGTAAAGCAGTGAGGAAGAAACAGCAGCAATAACTAGATTGGGATGAATGGTTCCAAGAGAGGCCCAGTCCCCGTTAAAGGGCGGAAATATGAGTCCTCAATCATTCAGCAAATATTTATCAAGTTCTTAGTATTGGCCAGATATTTCTCTAGGACCCAAACCATTTAGATAAAAATCCAGACTCCCTGCTCTCAAAGAACCTGTGTTTCATTGAGAAAAAATAGAGGGACAAACCTTTGTTTAGGTAAGACAGAACCTTTCTCTAATTATGGTTTGGATTTAAAAAAAAATGCATGCAATTAAAATACAGAGATATGGGGGCTGGGGCAGTGGCTCCGCGGTTACGGTGCTCGCCCAGCATGTGCGAGTACAGGGGTTCAAACCCCAGCACCCACGTACACAACTAAGTGTCAGAGCAAGGAAAGCCATGCACAAAACTCAATAGAAATTGATTCTCTCTGTCTCTCCCTCTCTCACTGTCCTTCTCTCTTAAAAAAAAAAAAAATACACAGATCAGTAACCAGGAAAGCCACCTCAACAGTATGTGTGATACGTAAAATCAAGAGAAAAATGATTACAAATAAATTTTATATAAAAAGTTGAAAACATTAGTAATCTTTGTAAAGGCAATGCATTCTCTTTTGTTAAATTGAGAATAAACTTCTTTATTGCTAATATAACTGCTGAGGACAGAAGTGCATTCATGGGCAGCAACCGTGGCCCGTGTGGAAGTGGCAACGGGTGAACCCATGTCCAGTCTGGTTCCTGCAGAAGGACTGCAATCTAGGGTCCCTCCCGCGTGGCATCATCCGTGTCCTGGGCAGGAAGAGGTGCATTTCTGAGCAATGATTCCCTGAGAGTTTTCCTATGCTTGGCTCGTCTGTACTTAAACCAATCCTGAACTTTGGATTCGGCCAGGTACACGCGTCTTGCAAGCCCCCTTCTGGTGAGCACATCAGGGTACTGAGTTTCGTGGAAAACGCTTTCCAGTTCCTGCACCTGCCACGCGGAGAACTTGTACTGGATTCGTGGACGCCTGCGAAGGGGCTGCGGAGCCACAGGCGCTGACTCTTGGTCCTCCCGAGGCTGCTGCTGCTCCTGCGGCCCCGACTCCTGGCTACCACCATCGCCGTCGTGGCCTAAGGCTCCTTCCTGGTCCCTGCTGCCCTCGCGTTTCCTGTCGTTCCCCACATCTCCGTCGCCAAAGTGGCCACCTTCTGCGGCTGCCTCTGCTGCCGCCGCTGCTGTGGCTGCTGCTACTGCTGCTGCAGCTGCTGCTCCACCCTGCCCTTGTTCAGTCCTCATATCGACCTCGTACATCCCCAGGCCATAGTAGCTGGGGTCACAGCAGTGGTCCCCGCGATCCATGGCTGGTGTTATAGAAACCACGCGGCTTCCAGAAACGCAGTGAACCCTGGGAGCACAGCCGGGGCCACAAGGGGGTGCTCGTCCTCCTTCTGCTATGGGAATTTTTTTTTTCTGTCTTTTTTTTTATTGGTGCATTACAGTTTAACATAATGAAGGGTTTTATTGTTACACATTCATGCATGAACACATTATGGTAATATAACTTGGACCAATTTCCTCCCCAGCGTTTCCTACCCACTTCCTACCCCTTCCCTGGTCTTTTTTCTTCACTGATCTCCCCAAATTTTATATATGTAAAATTTGCATTTTTTTGGTTTGCAATGCCTAAATGCCTGCATGGAAATTATTCAGCATCTCAGGGGTGCAAAGCATACCCTATAGTATATAAAGCCTCCCTTTTCCCCTCCTACCCCTTCCTCCCCCCACCCCACCTAACCAGACTTCCCCAAGTTCTTCTGTTAACCCTAGATAAATGAGTTAGACTCCAGTCCTAATTTTTTCAACTGGAGCTAATTTGATTCCTCTTCTTCATCTGAAAAATTAGGCATTAGACTAAATAACTGGCTAAGATTTCTTAGAAATTTCTTACAATCTTTATTATAACCAATGCTTTTATAAATCTGTACTGAAAATGTAGGTAATAAATTAAGATCAATGCTTCTGTGATTTAAACTTTATTTTTAGAGATTTTCCCGCAATAAATAAAAAATTCTTATCTTCCAGTTGATCTGTGGGAGGCATTTGACAATTTAATTCATTTTCTGAATACTTTATTACAAACCAAATGGGTAAACGGGAATAAAAATATTACCACTGGCCTTTTTGATGCCTTTTTGCTTGATGATTCTTGTTGATAGAGGTGGAAATGGTTTTGACTTCAAAGATGGGAGGGAGAGTAAAGAGAAAGAATTTCAATCCTTACCATAAGAGTATTCTATGAAAATCCTATAAAATATGTCAATTTTACAGAAGAAAAATTCAAGGCAGGTTGAAAAGTTACAAGCATGTCTTCATAAAAGAATGATAGCCACTGTAATTGAATCTGGACAAGAAAGATGGGCAAAGCAACCAACTTTCTGATGAAATATTTAATAGAATGATTACTTAATAGGAAGAATTGCTGATCTGAAGTTGCAGACTCCACCAAGGACCTGCAGCATGTGCTCCAATATCAAGTTAAACACACTTAGGAGATTTTCTTACCTACAGATTAAAAAGGAAAAGGAATATTTAATTTAGTAAAGAAAATATTAGCTGTTTAGCCTTTCGAAACCCTTTAGAATTAATTTTTCTTCTTTCTTATGTCTAAAAGACATGTTTAGATCATAGTACTTAATATCCTTTAGTTTTCCAACTATTCAGCATATTTTACGTATGCTTTCAACTGTTTAAAAACAAATGCTGATTATTACTGAATTTTGAATGTGAAAGATACTAATAAACAGATCCCAATTTATTCCCTTTCAGAATCACTCCTTCCTGATTTTTCTTTCTTCAAAAATAATCTCTTTGAATCTCTGGCACAGTGGCATGCACTTGTATTCCCACCAACTCAGGAGGCTAAGGTGGGAGATTGCAAGTTCAAGACCAATCTCAGAAAGTTAGTGAGACCATCTCTCAAAAAAAAGGTGGGGGGCTGGGGATGTAGCTCAGTGATAAAGCACCCTTGAGTTCATTCCCAGCACAAATAATAAATATCACTTTGGGTTTTTCTTCAAGTGTATCGAGCTCTTCTGGTGCTTCAAGCTCTGAGACGTGCATTCTAGGGCCCACTTTCCTTAATAGCCAGGTCTTTTACTCAAAGGCTTGTTAGCTCCCCACTCCTGCCATTATCATTCAGCCTGGGGTCTACAGCCATTATTACCTCCACATCTCTAGCATGGTTTGATGGTTTCCAGAATGAGTGAGTTGTTACAGCAAATGGATTAGCAGGCTGCCTTAGATGTGGAGCGCACTTGTTATCTCTCCCAAGCATTTATTAGTCTGCTATTCCTGTCTTTTGTTTGACTCTGTTCGCTGTAATAGAGAAAAGTAAACTCTTTGAATTGTAAGCGTTGCCTTCATTTGAAGGCTTGACCACAACTGGTGACTGCATTTTCAAGGTCAGTTCACATAGCTGGTTAATGGGTACTGACTATTGGCGGGGGACATCCTTTTCTTACTATATTGTCCTCACTGTTGGGGTTCTTGAATATTTTCATGACATGATGGCGGGCTGCATCAAAATCAAGATACACAAGAACAAACTACTGTTTTTCATAACCCAGCCTCTGAAGTTGCTATAGTTTGAATCATAAATACCTCCAAAGACACATTTGTTGGTTGCTGGGTCACCACACTGGCACTACTGAGAGATGGTAGAAATTTTAAGGAGTGAGGCCCAGTGGTAGGTCTTAAGGTTATCAAAAGTGTATCCTCTGAGGTGATTATGAGACCCTAGTCACTTTCTTTCTTTTACAGATTTTGCTCTTTCACATGTTCCTGCCATGATATGCTTTCTTGCCACATGTTCAAAAGCAGTAGGACCAAACAATCTTAGACTGGAATTTCCAAAACTCTGAGCCAAAATAAATCTTTTCTCTTTATAAATGATGATCTTAAGCGCTTGTTCTGGTAATGAGAGCTGACTAACCCAAAAGTTAAACACAATCATTACAGCTATTTTTTAATAAGTTATACAGTCAGCACTATGAGTAACAGGAAGTAAGAATCACTGAACATCATCTTGGAAGCCAGAAAATAGGAGGTGTTGGTATTTTGTGTTCAGAACAGAAATTTATATTCTGGGCTAAAAAGAGACTTGTAGGAGCTGGAGTGGTGACTCAGTGGTTTCAGCACTTGCCTTGCGTGCGCAGAGACACAGGTTCAAACCCCAGTACCACTTACACAACCAAGAATAGGAACAATGAAAGCCAAATGAAAAAAATTAAATAAAATCTTTCTTTCTCACTCTCTTGCTGTCCTTGTCTAGAGAGAGAGAGAGAAAGTGGGCATGGCACTGATAGATTGTGTTACTGTTTCCAAAAAGTCACTCCTTTTCTGGACTTGTATTCATTAGGTTTGCCACAAACAATCCCACAATTTCAGGGCAGTGTCATTAATTTTCTAACATGATTTTTTTCAGTTGGGCCATGGGTTAAGCAACTCCTTTACTTTCTTTTCTTCTTCTGTACTCCGTGTATTTCCTCACATCAGTTGCCAAGCAGATCACATGACCAGGCCTGTAAAGGAGGTGTGGAAATATATTCTGCATGCAGAACCTGGCAAGGGGAAAGACAACCTTCCATTTTAGCCCTCAGAGATGGTACAATGAGAAAGACTCAGTCCAAACTTCTGGCTTTGAAGATGGAGGAAGGTATACCAGATGGCCTCAAAACGTCAGAAGAAAATAAGGAAATGATTTCTCCTTTAGAGACCCCAGAAAGAAGAAAGCTTGAGCAATATGTTGATTTTAGCCCAGTGAGATATATTTCTGACTTTAGTAATTAAAACACAATCACATTGAAACACAAGTCCTGGGTTGTAAAGGAGCAAATTTCTCGTAAAAGGTTATTATAGGGAACTGAAAGGAATTATTGTAATAGAGGGAGGGTACCATAGCAATGGGGAGATCACCACCAATGAGAAACTCTGTGAGTCTTCCAAGGACTAAAAAAAAATAAAATAAAATAATGATTTCCTTGAGAGGTAGGAATAAACTAGGCTAAAAGAACCGAGGGTTATGGAATAGAATGAAAAGTATGGCTGGGTAGACCAGTGCATCAGAAAATGGTTGACCTGATATCAGTTTATTCTCAGAGAGCCATTTAATGAAGGTTTGAGGATGGGTCAAAGGTCAGGCATATATGTGAAAAAGTGTATCAAAACCAAAGTTGGTTGTGAAGAATTTTGTTCTGATTGATGAGTGGACACAGTTCAGCAAATCGTTATGAGGTAAAGAATGGAAACTTGTAGAGTCTATATATGTTCTTGAATTACATAAATAAGGGATGCCTATCCCTAAACTTTATCTAAGTCATGGGAAAGCATGATTTTTGTGTTAAGTCCTTTCCCAGAATACAAAGGGAGGAGGGCACTTTAATGTGTCCTAGGATTAAAGGACTCAGATATAATCCTGCAATACTAGTAATGAATGGGTGCTGTTTAAGCAACTCAGGTGGAAAGGAATTTATTATGGTATCAACGGGAAAGTGACCCACTACATCTTGCTATGTGACTGGAAAGATCTCACATCACAGACACAGCAAATCTATGCTGTCAACATGTAGCATGAATGGGAAATAAATTTTTGCATGTTGATTTTTTAATGTAACCTAATAGTAAGCACGACAAAACATTATCTCATTGAGTTGTTGAAAGATAAGCAAATACATAAACATTGAAATAAAGATTTTATTCCTGGACATCAAATCCCCAAATGAGCTTATTTCAGAGCTATATAAATATTCTGTTAGAAACTAGGGATGGGAGAATGTGGAGGGTGATACTGGTGTCAAAAATCACACATGACAGCTGGAGTGGTGGCTCAGTGGACAGAGCACTTGCCTGGCATAGGCAGGGTCCCAGTTTCGAACCCCAGCACCACATACACAACTGTCAGAGAAATAAAAGTCCATATGAAAATTAAATAAAGTTGATTCTCTCTCCCGTTTTCTCACTCTCTCTTAAAAAAAAAAACAAAACATCTTAATAAGGTCAGTATTCTTTAACCCCTTGTAAGTTGTGGAGTATGATAAACAATGAACATGGATTATCCATTTAAATGTGAGACTTCACCCCATTTTTATAACAGTTAAAATGTGTTCAATGCAAAAACAATAAAACAAAACAAAAAACAAAAACTAGCTAGAGGAAGGACTCTCGATGGGCAGGATGTGCCTATGGTGATAGAAGTAATGAGGAAACACGCAATGAGAGAACCTAACAGCATGTAGATAAATATTTGAAGATGCTAACAAGAAATATTTGTTGAAAAGCAGATATACAGGACATACAGGCTTTATCCAAATAAGGAAAACAAACAGATATCCTTTAATAGTTATTTCCCAGAATATCTGTACTATGACAGCAAGGTACATCTCCCTCCCACCCCACATCACACGCTTAATGCGATCCACTCACTAGTGGACTAAGCCCTTGGGTGGAACCCTGCTAAAATGCTTCAGACAGATCCTAAGTCACTTCCTGCAAATAAATGGCTTAAGTTACTCTGTGATCTAATGCCCTTTCCCCCTTCCCTCCCTACATGCTTTTAAATGTGGATAATCAGGAGATGAGAGACATGTAGACATTTGGGTATCAGGTTCTACTGGAACATGGAGACTTTCATATGCTCCGAGAAAATGGATTCACTCCAATCCTTTGCTAGTGGACATACTACCCTGATGTTGTTTTCTAACATTACTGAGTTGGGTATTTCTTACCAAGAGTGTAATGCAATTCAATTGCATATTAACCTGTCTGATTAGAAAGCTGTTAATTTTTCCTGAGGAGCTTCTTGGTCTTTTTACAAGGAAAGAAATTAAAACAACCTAGTCAGTAATGACATAAAAGTCGTAACAAGAAATTACATGCAAATTCAACAAAACCAACACGCTACCCAGTGATGGATCTGTCTCGTGATCCCAACTGATTTTTTCATATTAGAGTATGAAGGTCTCATTTAAGGTGAGGAGTGAAAGATGTGGGAAAGAAGGGGAGGAAGGCAGTGAGAATTTATTAGACTCACTACATAGTGAAGAAATAGAGAAAGACTATTTATTTCAACCTTGCTTGACCAAAGCCCTGTAAACATGCTTCTGCATATATACTTGTGTATGTTTGTATGTTTGCATGCATCCATGCACACACAAGGATATCCGTGTGTGCACTGATATACATGTTTCTTTTTATTTAAAAAGAGAGGGATAGTGAGAGAGAGAGAAAGAGAGAGTCAATTTTATTTAGTTTCACGTGGGTCTCATTGCTCCAAAACTTCATGGTGTATGTGGTGCCAAGGTTTGAAATCCTGTCCTTGCACATGCCAGGCAAGCATCGTAACCACTGAACCACCATGACAGCCCTACATGTTTCTTATAAATACATGAATCTTTTGTAATGCTCAGTTGTTTTGTAGCCAAGTATAAGCAAAACTTAATCATACTTTTGATGAAGCCCAGTACTTACAAAAAATTAAACCACTGAATCCAGGCCTTGATCAACCAGTTCATATTGACATAAAAGTCTCTTATACAGGAAGGCAGTACCCTTACACACAATAACCAGAGAATTCATTTAGAATGGAAATGCTATAAGACATTTCATGCTTTTAGAATCTGATATGTAGCTTCACAGCTAAATTTTAGATAACTTTTTATAAAATTAACTAAACCCACATAATAACAATGGATAACATTGTTTAGAACTTATGATAAGCCATATAATGTGATTCATACCTTAATTTAATTCATTATTTGACTATTTCAACAATTTGATGAAGGAGCTATTAATATCATCTCTCATTTTAAAGATGTGGAAGATCATACTTAGATATCTAGAGATGAAGAATGTCATCTCCCCATGCTGACATACCGAGTTACAAAATAGCAAATGTCTACGCAAATTCATCACTTTATACCAGAGCCAACTGTTAACCAGTGCGTGAATTGCAAGAAAACTCTGGATCATATAGACACTGAGATTAAGCTCAAGTACACATCACAAGTCTATTCTCTAATTGATAGACATCAGATTAGGCTGTCCATAAAGCTACCATTCAGATGAGAGAAATGATAGTATAAAATAGAAGATTGATCTATTAATTATCTATGTATTTATCATCTATCTGCCTACCTATGCATCATTCAGCATTAATGGAGATGCAGTGACCTTGCACAGGGGAAAAAATAGAAAAGCCTCATCAACATTCACAAATCTCCTAAATATAATATAAAAATATATTATTTGTCATACTTATTAACTATCTGCTGTCACTTGGATTGATTGGAGCTTCATTTGTGGACTTTATTTGTTAAAAACTCTCCATCTTCCTCCCTACGGAATAAATCTAGCACTAATCCCAAAGCTCTGTTATGGAGCCAAAGTATTATTGAATCACAGTGGCAAAAAGAATAAGAGGTAATGATTCCCTTGAAAGGAAACAGCAGGAACAGACACACTGGGACGCAGGCAGGCATGTACCCACAAGACATAGGTTCTGAGAAACTTGATCTGTTTGTCTAGGACTTAAAGCATTTTTTAAAATGTTATATACAAATATCAGTGTCCTGAATGGGACTTTTAAACAATGCTCAATAAAATGTGAACAAATCTTGACTGTAATGTCTTTTGCTAATCCAGGGTCTGAAAGCAGGATTTTGTAATGTCTAAATCATAAAGCTCTGTTTCAACTCTTTTCGTAATCCAGCAAGTATTCCTCAGACTCCCTCTCAATGTTATTATTTGCCTAATTGCTGTAGTCTTTCCCAAAGGTCACAGAATGGTAGTTTGTGCTCTCCCAAATCACAGTATTTTTTCTGCTCAATATGTGTATATAAATCGACTGTGTGTGTGTGTGTGTGTGTGTGTGTGTGTGTACATCAATATCACATTTTGAAATAATTCAGAAGCACTGGCTGCCTTACCATTGATCCTTTAAACATTTCTATTACCATCTGTAACTTTATATATTTCTCTGCTGTGCATATATTTTATCCTTAACTACATTGTGTGGGGGACAATAATTTTCTCTTACGTTCTTCAGAGAACAGGAGCATCAACTCTTGAATTTAAAGCAAAATTTGTGAACTTACATAGTTTTACAGGATTTATCAGATTCTCAAAAGGGCATGTTACCCTATAGAGATTTTAAAGTTCACACAAAGAACTTTAGTTCTTATTTGCTAATTTATAACCTTTATTACTTTATACCTACCCAGGTCCTTGCACTTACTAGGCAAGTGCACTACCCCTGAGACACCTGTCTATATACTATATTAATGCCAAAGTAGGACTAGAATGAGGTCACTTGACTAAAAATCAAAGGGGACACTTTCCAAATATCAGTCTATACTTAGGTTCCTCACCCATATTTATTTCATTCTTAGGAACCCTACAGTTTTGGGTAAGAGCTCGAAAAGAGAAAGGGTGAATACCACAGTCTGAATTTTTAAAAGAGGGAAACTTCAATCATTCCCTGTGAACTTCATAAGAATATCTATATTTCCTGATTCTGTTCTAAGTGTATTGATCTGGAGTCATGGAGTATAATTTCTATGATGACGGTGCCAAACATTCCAAAGGAAGCAATTCCAGCTGCAGGGAAAATGGTTCTCCTGTACATTGTTGGTTGTGTCTTGCTTAGGAATGCATCTCTTCTTCCAGGTTATTGTGATATGTCTTATCCTATCTTTTCCATAAATAAAAATGTATTTCAGGAAAATGAAGGAGTGGGGAAAGATCGGGAACTGTTGTCCCCTTTAGAAATCATCTGCAAATGCAGATGCCATCAACATTAGATTTCTGCTGATCCAGTATTTACACCTCAAGTATAATTCATTTCTTTCCCTGAAAATCTTTCCCCAAGCTCTCTGATGCACCTTATATCACATACACATAGGGCTGGGCCACATGCTCTGCCAGTGTGTTCAGGAAGCAGTTCTTTTGCAGTGCTTTTAGTTCTGTGACATGAAATTCACACCACTTCAATAAACTTCAATCTTCAAGGCACTGGATAGTTTCTGCAGAGCAGGACCTTCTTTTCTAGGCTCATCCTCCCACTTAAGAAGGCAGTTTCAGTTTCACAGGTCCCACCCATCTTTTGTGTTTCCTTGAAAAGCCCAAGGATAAAAGAAGTAGATGATCTCTTGAGAAAACTCTGAGTTTGTGATCTATTTCCTGCTGAAAATGACTTCAAAAGTAAATTTGAGTCAATTTCAAAAGGCAAAGAAAAATCTCTCTGTTCCTACTCAGTCAATATTACTTGTGACTTATCACCTCTTATCTTAAGCTTTTCTTACCTTATTTCTTCTTCCCTACTCCATTCCCTTGAGGATCAGAGTTCAGTCAATCAAAAGGTATTAGGGAGAATGATGTGGGAATTCCAAAATAAATTATACATACATATGAAGAAAAAGAACATTTTTTAAGAGAGAAGTACAGCGAGAGAGACAAAGAGTATCAATTTTTATTGAGTGTTTCACACTTAAGTGCTCTGACACTTAGCTATGTACGTAGGTGCTGGGGTTTGAACCCATGTACTTGGGCATGCCAGACAAGCGACTTAACTGCCGAGCCACTGCTCCAGCCCCAAGAAGAACATGTAATGGAAGGGAATGAAACCAGATGAAGCACAATTTGAAAGAATAGAGATAAGACAATGCTTTTAATATTATCCAAAAATTAAATTTGGTCCATGAAAATATTTCAGACAGCTCTAAAGCACCAAAGAGTTTTACTGAGAATCTTCTATATGTATTCAGCACTGTCAATATATCCAGAGAGTAAAGCAAAGGAATATAAACTTGATAAAATCTGACCCTTAAATGATTTAACATTCATAATAAAGGGAATAAAAGAGGAAAAGGCAACATGGTAAGTCATTGGTATAGAACAGAAGCATAAATGAGATTCCAGAAACATCCCTGCTTAGAGTGTTCAATATTTTAAGTATTCTAATTAATTTTTCATTTATATCAACTTATTCTTACAGGGGATTCTCCCCTAAAGTAACATCATGAAATAGGTAGGTGACATTTCTTAGGTGAACTGGGGATCAAATACTTTTAGTAGTTTCCTCAGTGCTGTGTGTTTGCTGGGTGCTGGAATTTGACACAAAAGTTGTGAGCCGTAGTCCTAATATGATGCCAGATGGTCAGAGCAAATGAATTCCAAGAATTTAAAAAAGACATTTTGCATCTATTACTGTATTTACCTGTTAGTCACAGAATTATAAAAGCAGTTCAACCAGCTGTCCGAGCATTGGCATGTGTGCATGTACGAAGCATAGCCTCTGCTTTCTCAGAGAAAGATAGGTAAAGACAGGTAAGGGATATATATTAAGTATGGCATATGAGTTGTTCAGGGGAGGAATGAGGATCAAATAGCATTTACTGAAATCATAAAAAGGCTTTGCTTGTTGTAGCAGAAATCTGTCAAAGCAGACCCAGTTATAATGTGGACAAATAGGATGGTTCAGAACATGAAGGGTTTGAGAACCTTGGAAGAAAGTAGTATCTTGCCACAAAAGGTTTACTGTGGAAGAGGAAGGAAGCTAACCATTCAAAAGCAAAAGAGGCAGTGCTATGATTTGGTCCAGTCTTCAGGAAGGAAAGCATGCTTTAAAATCTGTTTCTATAACATTGGAGCTATGGGACTTTGAGCAGGTTTCCTTAATTTTCTAGCAATTCTTAAGTTATCCTCTACTAAAGTAGGAAAGAACTATATGGATACATCTAGATCCCATCTAAAGAATGGGGACATTTAAAGCCTAGTTGTCAAAAGAATTGCAGAATAACAACTTGTGGATGGATTTAGCCCTCCCCAGAAATTTCTTTCTTCCTACCCAAGCACATTACTTCTCTTGGGAGAAAACTCACTTACTGCTAGCATGACCTGACAAGTGACTATGAGGATCAAAAAACCTAACACACTACCTCGACTTGAGAATGCCTTCCAGCTTCTGATCTCCAAGGGATCAGCTGATGCCTGTGTTCGTAATTCATTAAAATGCAATTTCTCCTTCTAATCAGTCTTGCATTATTCTTTTCTTCACAGTTATAGTAGAGGTCACTTTATAATGAACTTCCTGAGCAGTTTTCTGATTGAATGTTTCCTGAGGGATATGATGGAATAGAGTTGATGTCAGTAGTGATAAAAAAAAACTGTGACTCCACAGAATGGAAGTCATCAAGAATGCAAATAACAATAAGTGTCGATGAGGATTCAGGAGAAAAGGAGCACTTATAACACTATTGGTGGAAATGTATATTAGAATAGCCATTAGGGAAATCAGTATATAGATTCCTTTAAGGAACTAAGAATAGAACCATATAATCCAGCTATACCACTCCTTGGCATTTATTCAAAAGAATTAAAGTGAACATACTATAGATATACATATGCACCCAAGTTTATTGTAGCACAACTAATAATATCCAAGTTATGGAATCAGCCTAGATGCCAGTCATCAGGTGAATGGATAAATAAAAATCTGGTATAAATATGCAATAGCGTATTGTTCCATCATAAAGAAGAATGGAATTATGTTATTTTCAATAAAATGGATGAAAATGGAGATTATCATGTTAAGTGAAATAAGTCAGACTTAGAAATGTATTTTATGTTTTCTCTTATATATGAAAGCTAGTGAGGAAATAAAAAAAGTCATCATGGATTTAAAAGGGATTCCATTAGTATAAAGGAAGGAGAAGTAAAAGGGTAAGGAGAGTAACAGGGATAAAACTAATTAAAATATGTTATATACATGTGTACATATACCACAATGAAATCTACTATTCTGTGTATCTCATATGCACCAATAGAAAATGTCAAGACTCCAAAGTGGGATTCTGGAGTTCTGAAATCTTCTGACTATCACTGAGAATCCCGTCTCTGCTAGGTGTAGAGCTGAATGATCTTGGCATGCTCTATTGATGCAAACGTAAAAACTTTTCCTGATGATGAACTGAAACTAGATAACATGGAAGGGAATGTCATTGCTATGCGATAGCTTGAACAAATCATAAAGTCAAAGACAATGAAATCAAATGGCTGTGGTTCAAGGGCATTGATGCATAGGAAAACTACAAAGGAAGGCACAGGATAATCAATAAACCATTTGAGGTGATGTGGGAAAGTGAGAGCACCTGCTTTGCAACTTGTGAAAGAGGTGTTATCTTCTGAAGCTTGAAGTCAAAAAGCAAATATCAAGCCAGAAATTAATCATAAGAGTAACAACATTAAAATAATAGATGAACAGTAGGCCCTAATACTTTTGTTGGGTCAAAAGCAACATACTCACTAGGAAAGAGTAGCATATAGAGAGTTGGAGTAAAGGATTCTGAGCTAATAATCTAAAAAAAATAGAATGCTCAGATTTCCCTGCAGTCTCTGGGCATGCAGATATGCCTCATTTTTTCTTTACAGCACCTTATTCAGTGTTTAAAGAGCACACAGATCCCTCTGTATTTCAAGGTGATAGATGACTACCTCAAGATCCACCCTTACTTCCCTTTTGGTGCCAGACAAATACTTGGGATCAGGCAACAACATAACCCAGCTATGGAAGTGCTTGCTAAGGGATAAAAGGGACTGTTCCCAGAAGAATCCCCAAGACATAGAATACACATATAGACAGGAAACAGGGAAGTAAACAGAAGGTTGGATCTTGAGCACAGAAGAAGGAAGGGTTGTTAATGTGGGAGCATGGCACCAGATGACCAAAACACAAGATTTTAAATTTTTGACACGAACTCATAAAACTTTACTATAATTTTTTAAAATGATTTTTACAAGCTTAGATGAAGATCCCCAAGATAAGGACAGAGAAATGACCAAACAACCCAGTTATGAGGGTGAGGCTATATTATCAAGAAGAAAAATCTTGTAACACCAAATGTTGCCCATCACAGCCTCATCCCCCAAATCTGGCAAGTGAAATCATACACTGAAGAAAGAAGGAACTCTCACACTACATAAGGATTACAGGACACAGTCTGAGCATTCATTGATATTCAGGAGCACCAATATTTAGCCAGGTTTTTAGCCAGTTCTTTTAGAGTGGAATCATGTGGGGTAGGTCAAGTATTAAACAGAATTTTTTTATGTCCAATTCAAAGTGGGTCACTGGGTGCATGAAAACATCCAGTGTTATTTTCCAATTTCCAAAGGTATAATTGGAATAGACGTACTTGATATTTGACACTACACTCACCTTGGATCTTTATTCTATAGGGTAATAGCTACTACAGTAGAAAAATGGAATAAAATTCCCTGCATTTCTCCAGTAATTAAAAACAGTAACACATCCCAGAAGAAATTATAAAGATTAACCCTTAAAGACCAAAAAATTCATATACTGTCCTGCACTTAATTCCCCAGTTACATCTGTTAAAAAGCAGATGAATCTGGGTGTAGTAGGGCATGTCTAAGGTCCCAGTTACTCAGGAAGTTGAGGTGAAAGAATTGCTTGAGCACAGGGATTTAAAACGGGCCTGGGCCCAAATCTTCTATAACACCAAAAAATGAGAAATTTAATCAAAATGGATGAAAGGAGACTACTTCAAACTCAGTCAAGTAGCATCTCCTATTATAGCTGATATGATAAATGTGATATATGCAAGAGCAGATTAACATGGCTTAAAATATATGCAGCCATTGTTCTAGTAAATATTTTCTTTTCTATCTCTATAGGTCTGATTTGACTATAAGGTGTCCCCCAAAAGCTCATGCGTGAGACAATCCAGGTATATTGGGAGGTGAAATGATTAGATTATGAAAACTGTAACCTGATTATTGGATTAGTTCACTGGATGGATTAGTAATTTGAATGAACTAATGGGTAGTAACTACAGGAAGGTAGAGTTTGCCTCGAGGAAGCAAGTCACTAGAGGTGTGCCCTTGGTGATTATATTATCTTCGACTCCCTGTGCCTGCACTGTGCGTGTGTGTGCATGTGTGACTGTGTGTGTGTGTGTGTGTGTGTGTGTGTGTGTGTGTGTATGTGTGCGTGTTTCCTAACTGTTCCTGACTTCCATGAACTGAGTAATTTGCCTTCCACCATGTGTTCTGCCTCACATTGGGCCCAGAGTTACAGACTTGGGTGACCATAGGCTGAACCTCTGAAACCATGAGCCAAAATTAACTTCTTCATTTTAGTTGTTCTTGATGAGTATATGGTTCATAGCAATGCAAAGCTGACTAACATATCTACCAAAAAGGAGGGAAAGAAGGTACACACATTGTCCATATAAGATGGATAAGAGCACATATTTACCATTTTTGCCCAGGTTTATGCTTAACTCTCTCATTCTCCACCATATTATAATACAAAAAATAATTTTGATCACTTCAGTGATAATAATTATCAGATACACAAGAAGAATACATCAGGTGTATTGGAGACCTTTGTGAAACATCTTGGATTCAGAACAGGGGGTGAAAAATCTAAGATTAGGAAACAGTTTTCAGTTGACTAAAATATGTCATAAATGGACTCTGTGCTTTCATTTGACTGGAATATGCCAGGAAATTTCATCCAAAATAAAATACAAAATAGTGCTTCTCTCACCCTCACCATGAAAAAAAGAAACATAATTTTTTTAGCATCTTTTACTTATAGAAATTGTACATACCATGTCTAGAAATACTGTTATGATCCATCCATAGGGTGACAAGAAGACTTTCGGGCAAGTATCTATGTGGCTTAATCTATATACTGAACAAATTGTGTTGTACAAATATTTCTTTTTCAGGAAATATTTTATAAATTTACAGCAACCCCCAAATGAGAATCATAATATAAGCCAGAGAAAAATCTATGTCATCTGCAACAGCGGTTTACCTTAAAAAAAATCTCCAGATATGTTAATGGGTTTTTAGAGATTCATTTCACAAGACATGTGACCAGAGACCCAGAACTACTGGTTAACAGTGTTCTATCAGACCTTTCAGTTCATAAGTTTGAGAGAGTTTCACAACAACACATTAAAGATGGAAGAGGTAGAACTAGGATCAAGCAAGTACTGGATCAGAGACACAGGTAAACAACAGAAACAGTTGGCCCAGAACCCTAGGGCTTCAACTACTATTGTACTAGTGCTCATACCTCAGCAGAGTTCCATGACCATATGGGAGAATCTTTTGGTCACTTTAGAGGAGGAAGAAAAATGGTAAACTCAGTTCAGATATGGGTAGGGCTGGTCCATGGGTCAAAAATGGACGGTGGACATATTATAACCTGTCAGTCCTCTTATGCCATTATAACAAAATGCTTGAATCTCAGTAATTTATAAAGAACTAAAATGCATTTCTTATCATTTTGGAAGCTGGAAATTCCAAGATCAAGTCACTAACAACTTCTGGTGTGAGTCTTCTAGTTGCATCCTCACATGGAAGAAGGAATGAACACCATGCTCTCCCATGGTAGAAAGAGAAAAGAGTTGAACGCTGTGTGAAGCATTTTTTTTTCTGAAGGCCTTAGTGCCATTTATTCACAAGGGAGGAGCCCTCAGGACCTACTTGACTTCTGAAGACAACACCTTAATACTACTGCAATGGGGATTAAGTTTCAACAGGAAAATTTAGGACATATATTAAGACCATAGCACAAACTCACTTGGAGGTGTTTGTTTATTTATTTATTTATTATTTTTGAATTAAGAAATGTAGTTATTGTACGATGAAAATGCATCCAATGAAACAATGTATGTATATATTCTTAAAATCAGATTTATCCCCTAGAGCCCACCCTATTCTCCCACCCTTACCTTTTCCCCGCTCCCTCCTCCCTCTTTCCTCATACAGCTCTATGATTACCCTAGGTTATATGTTACTACACCTTTGCTGGGTCTAATACATGAAGATTAACCTCTTTTCACACAGACCTGGGTCTAGCTCCAGCCCCCACAGATATGTGAAGATATTTGACCCTTGACTCTCTGGGTTAGGCTAACTTCATTTAACATGATTTCTTCCATAGCCATCCATTTACCTTCAAAGACCGCAATTTCATTGTTTCAAATTGCTAAATAGAACTCCATGGTATATAAATATATACCACAGTTTTTGGATCCAATCACCAGTGAGGAGCATCTGGGATATGTCCACAATTTAGCTATTGTAAATTGAGCTACTATGAACATCGGTTTCACTGTGTCACTGTAGTGTGCTGATTCTAAATCCCCTGGAAAAATACCCAGGAGAGGAATAGCAGGATCATATGATGGGTTTATCCCTAACTTTTTGAGGATCCTTTTTTTATTATTAAGAGTATATAGAGATACAAATGAGAGGGAAACATTATCAAACCATTAATAACCAATGTATATATACATAGTTATCCAGGGGTAATGCCAAAACATGGATGACCACCTTGGGTTTCACCTGTTGCAGTTTCCCCCAGAAGAACTCTTGCATAAAATGGGTATCTCGTGGAGGAATAACATCTGCTTCAGAGATGGTTCCCCTATATTCTCATTCTCCAGTATCCTAGGAGATCTTCAAATACCCTCCCCACACCTCCCTCTCCCTAGGCCTCCAAGTATCCTAGGGAGCCATCCCCCTATTACACTGACAATCATGCAATTTGAGGTTATTATTAGTTTAGCCGTTTAACCTACTGCTTCCCCATGTATTCTAGCTTCCACAGATGAGAGAAACCATTCAGCCCTTGAGTCTCTGAGATTGGGATACTTCACTCTTAGGGGTCCTTTTTTCTTTTTTCTTCTCACTTTATTTTTCAGGGCTGAGAATCGAACTCAGGGCCTTGTGCCTGCTAGGCAAGTGCTCTGCTATTGAGCTAAATCCTCAACCCCTTGGAGGTGCCTTTTTTTTTTAATTCAGAAATTTATTTGTTGAACAATCACACAATCTTTTAATGAAATAATATAATATGTATATAGATTCTGAAAATTAGATTTACTCCCAAGCGTGTCCCTCAAATACCCACACTTATCCTTCCATTCCCTTACCAAAACATCTCTAAAAATGTATTAGGTTGTATAACATTATACCTTATCCAGATTTAAAACATGATAATAGACTTGTTTTTCCAGTGGCCAGTGTCTAGTTCCAGCATCCACAGATGAGTGAAGATATTCAACCCTTGGTTCTCTGGGTTATGCTGATTTCACTCAGTATAATTTCTTCCACAGCCATCCATTTACCTTCAAAGGATGCAACATCATTGTTTCTAATTGCTGTGTAAAATTTCATGGTGTATATGTACCACAATTTTTAGAACCATTCATCCAGTGAGGGACATCTGGGTTGTTTTCATGATTTAGCTATTGTAAATTGAGCTGCTATGAACATAGATATTGCTGTGTTGCTGTAATGTGCTGATTCTAAATCCCCTGAAAAAATACCCAAGAGAGGAATAGCAGGATAGTATGGTGGGCTCATCCCTAGTTTTTTGAGGATTCTCCATACTGCTTTCCAGAGGGGCTGTACAAGTCTGCAGCTCCACTAACAGTGTGCTAGTGTACCTATCTCTCCACAACCCCTCCAGCAACTATTATTGTTTATTTTCTTCATTTTTGCCATTCTGACTGGCATGAGGTTATATCTTAATGTAGTTTTCATTTGCATTTCTCTGATTACTAGTGATTTAGGGCACTTTCTCATGTATTCATTGGCTTGATCAATGTCCTTTGTTGAGTAGTTTCTATTTAGCTCTTTGGCCCATTTATTAATTGGGTTGTTTGTGTTTTTGTAGTTGAGGTTTTTGAGGATTTTGTAGATTCTGGATATTGGGCCCCTGTCAGAGGAATCATAGCCCATGATTCTCTCCATTTCTGTAGGAAATTTCTTGTCTGTTTTTATTGTTTCCTTGGCAGTGCAAAAGCTTTTTAGCTTTATGGCATCCCATTCACTGATTTTTTTCTTTACTTTCTTCACTTTAGGAGACATGTTGAGAAAGTCTTTGCCTACCCCCAAATGCTGAAGTGTTGTACCTAATTTGTCTGCCCTCAGGTACAAGGTAGCTGGTTTAATTCCTAGCTCCTTGATCCATTTTGATTTGATTCTTATGCAAGGAGAAAGATATGGGTTTAGTTTATTTTCAACTTTCTGCAAGTGGCTGTCCAGTTTGTCCAGCACCATTTGTGGAAAAGGCTGTCTTTCCTCCATGTAATATTTTGACCCCCTTTGTCAAAAATCAGATGTTTAAAGAATTGAGGGTTTGTTTCAGCATCATCTATTTATTCCATTGGTCTTGTCTCCTATCTTGATATCAGTACCACGTTGTCTTTGTTACTACAGCTCTATAGTATAGTTTTAGATCTGGTATGGCAAAACTGCCTATTTCGTCTTTCTTGCATAGTAGTGTTTTGGCAATTCGAAGTTTTTATTGTTCCAAATGAATTTGAGAATTGCTTTTTCTATGTCTGTAAAGAATGACATAGGTACCTTTATAGGGATAGCATTAAATCTATATAAAGCTTTTGGTAGAATGGCCATTTTTATTACATTAATTTTGTCTAAGCAAGAGCATGGAACATCTTTCCATCTTCTTAGGTCATCTTGGATTTCATTCTTCAATGACCAATAATTTTTGTTGTAGAGATCTTTGATTTCCCTTGTAAGGTTAATTCCTAAAAAGAGCAGAGAGGGAAAATCTTTCCAAAGCTCAGTTTCCTGCAGTGCTCTTCCTTATCTACTTTACATGGAAAAAGATGTAGCCAGAATTAAGGATAAATAAAAACTCGTGTACAATGGCAAATGTCTTGGCTGATTGGTTATTGAGTTGAAGTAGCAAGTTTGTAAGACCAAACTCGAAGATGTCTGGAAAATTTTTGTGAATAGACTACCGCAGTTTGTATCACATGTAGAGGTCTTTGCATTGCATTTTAATACCCACTAGAAAGCATCTGTCATAGAAGAAGCTTAGATAACTAACAAACCAGAATGACTGGGCATATTCATTATGGCCACTCTTTGTCATTATCCATCCTAGTGCTGGTCATTTCTATTTCTGCATGGGCCCAGTAGCATGAGCTTCTGCTGACCAAAGGTCATGTTATCACCTCTGCTACTAAATGTCACCCATCAGGCCAGAAGCTGAAAATCACCACTCAGTCTCTAATATAGATTCATTCCTTAAGCCACTTTCACCATTTAAAAGGTTATGGATTGGGAAATTGTTGGTCAAGCCTTGAGGCTGTTCATTACTATCAGATACATAATCAGATAAACTCCAAATGACTGGTAGTATGAGAGAGATAGATATGGTGGAATATCCTTTGTATTTATGTGAATAAGTTTCCATCGTACCCATTGCATTTTGAGTAACTGGATGGGCACTTCATTTAAATTATGTTTGCTTTTGGAAAACCCATAGGAGGAAAATGTTAAAATAACCTTGAAGATGGAGGAGAATAAATATCAAATATTGTTTAGCCTTATGTGCTTAACAAGTATGTTCAGTTTAGAAGAAGTGGTCTATACACTTAATAAAAACTGTGTTGGGAGCATGGAGAGATATTCACATTGGCCATTTTCTGAAAAATTCGTTGGGAGTAGGGCATTTGCATTAGTTATGATTTGGGCCTTCAAGTCTCATTGCTGTGTAAGTTTATTGATAGTAAAGGACAATAATAATTTAAGCACATAGAGCATCCGCTACATACCTGACACTGTTCTGTTCCCTTTGTATTTGATCATATAGGCTTCCATACAGTAGTTGTACTTTTATTCAATTACATTTACAGGGTGAAAAGCTGAAGAATGGAGAAGTTAAGCATCAGTGCAATTCATCCATCGAGAAGGAGACATCTGGGTTATTTGTTAGCATAGTCATAGCTCTTTAGTGTCCTTGTGCTGAGGTTAGCTATAGAGGGCTCGCTGACTTAACTTCAGGAGTTGGAAAGAAAATCACGCCTTACCCCCTTATGTGGTCATGTTCAAGGTCATATTCCTAATGTACATTTGGATCAGAATATAGCTTAGAATCTTGTCTGAAGGCAAACATTCTGAAATCAACTTTACACTTCCTTCTGCCAACTCTACCAATTGTCTTCTCCCAATTATTCTCTACACTTTTGCCAGATGATTCTTTAAACTTCACTTTCTTGCTACTTCTCAGAAACCTCCAACGCCTCGGAGATACATACATGATAAAGCTTACAAAGTTTCACCAGGCATCTGAGATGATTTTCTTTACAAATTATCAAATACCAAATTCTTTTACTAAGTCCCCAAATTCAGCTCATAGTTCATTCATTTACTATCTTACTGTGCAGGGGATTGAACCAGCGCCTGACATATGCAAAGGACACATTTTACCAATAAGCTTCAACCCAAGCCCTTACATTCTATTTTTGTCTCTTTGCTTTTACTTCAGCAAACTCAGTAACTCAGTAGGGAATAATGCTTTTTTTAACCTCTATGAATTTGTACAAATTATATATTCACCTTTCAAGATACAAATTAAAATATTTCTTCTCTAAAATTGTCTATTATTGTAACATAATGATATAGGTTCTACCTCTTTAAAAAGACTTAATAAGTTAATTAGCAATTTAAATTTTTATTTTAATTGGTTGATTAAGCATAATACACATATGTATATAATCCCCAACTAGGCTGAAAACATTTGGCAATTGTCGTGTATTTCTTTGGTTATAAATGAATTATACTGCTACATTTGACATTTTGTCTGTAGTAAATATCTGGTATTTCAACAGTATGGTGTTGTAGTTCTATATTTGATATTTTAATAATGTATAAGCATCATTATGCCTTTTATATTTCTCCATTTCAAAAACATCAGCATATCTGGAGACTCAATTTAAAATGGAATATATGAATAATGTTTATTGTCAGGCTA
>PVKS010020782.1:0-36248 GCA_004027875.1 Aplodontia rufa
ACCCATAGTTTATTAGATTGTAGACCTGTTCATTGTTTTTGAGTTTTTATGACTCACCCATAGACCGGAGTGGATTCTGATTCTTCTGGCTTTTTCTAATAAGTACCTGCCTTTAACTCTCCAACTGAGAGTGAGAACTGCTCTCTTCCTAAAATCCTATAAGACAAGGCTGGACAGACAAAGCTGGACAAGTTGATGTAAATTTCAAGGGACATGTTCACACATGATTTGTAAGCTACACAGAGTTCAACGAATGCCTAATGCCTGGTGCCTCATGTGAAAGCTGTCAGAATTCAAATGGAGTTGCTTTTGTCAATGAAGAAAAATTTAAAAAAGAAAAAAAACTGGTAAGGTGGGAAAGAAGAGTTCTCACATATAATTGCCTGATAATGACTATCATAAAAGGCTCTTCCACAACCACAACCTTGCAGAAAGGCCACTGCAACCTTACACAAAAAATATTTCCCAAGGGCATCTGCCCAGCAACTGTTTGTTCAGCCTCAGACTGGTGCTGCCTTTGTTATTAATCCTGGGAGCCAAGGACTATTGTTCCAAAATATCTTGTGGATTACTCTTTTTTTATGCCTTTAAAAACTTCCCTTGCCTCAAGCTCTTTGAATACACTTATAATTTACTATGGTATGTATATTCCAGTGCAATGCCATTTTTTTTTAAGAGATAGAGGAACAGTGAGAGAGAGAAAGAGAGAATCAATTTTTATTTTTATTTAGTTTTTCATCTGGTTTTCATTGCTCCAATATTTTGTTGGGTATGTTGTGCTGGGGTTTGAACCCGCATCTTCGTGCATACCAAACAAGTGCCCCAACTGCTGAGCCACCGCTCCAGCCCAATGCAATGCCATTTTATTCCCAAATAACTCAATCTTTAGGGAATCAATCTCTGATTGTTAATTAGAACCACATCCAAGACATTCACACTGTGAAACAGCGTGAGAAGTTGCTGCCTTCATGATGTGGGCAGCTTTCCCCAAGACCCCGGGGCCAAGATTCCCTATCATATTTAGACTCTTTCACCTCTTCACTTTTTGCTTATGCCTGTCTCCTTCTTTGCAGAATACTGCTATAGTTCCACTTCAGTAAAATCTGTGGTTGACTTCCAAATCGCCACTTCCTGTTTTAATTTAGATTACCTACTTACCGAAGTGGGAGGCAACAGCTTCTTTTTACACACGGATAAATGCAATGGACGTTGTAGAGACTCAGCTGCAAAATAACAGACTAGTTGGTTGAGAAGGCTAGACTCCTGGTCTGGCTCATTCTTTGTTCTATTTAATTTTAGATGGTTTCGTTCTTGGGGATCCTGGATAACCGTACTCCAAACTGGTATTGTTCTGTTCAGAGTCATAGTACTCTCTCCTTGTTGGACTGTTCTCTCAAAAAGTTTTAAATATATGCATTCAGCCATCTGTTGAATATCAGGTATTCTCTCTTTGGCTGGAAAGACAAAAATCTTGTAGACATGCATGATTATGAGGACGTTATAACCTATGAATGGTAGGTAGGTTGAGACCAGAAACCCAAAATGATAAGCAACAGTAATGCTAATGCCAAAGTTTTTGTCAATCTCTCACCTAGTTGAGACCCTTCCCCAAAGGAAGGAAATTGTTAAACAGATTATGGGTGGGGCTGGAGTGGTAGTAGCTTGGCGGTTAGGGTGATTGGCTCATGTGCGCCAGTGCATGAGTTCAAAACCCAATACCATGTACACGATGAAGTATTGGAGGAACAAAAGCCACTTGAAACACTAAATTCTCTCTTTACCTCTCACTGTTTCTTTCTCTTAAAAAAAAAAACAAAAACAAAAAACCAAAAAAATAGATTGTGGGTGGCCATTGTTTTCAACTGAACTCCTGTACTAGGTTCCATCAGAGGAGATCAAAGCAAAATGAAGTCATTCATGCTAAGTGGCAAGTAATCAAAGTGAAATTTTAGGGAGCAGATAGAACCTAAAATACCACTGTTTCCCAGATTGCCTGAATGAGCATAAGGAAGTCCCCGATGTTTTAAGCCTTAAAAAAAATTAATCTGAAATAACCTGATGCTGATATTGTCCCCCCTACTGTCCTATTCTCTTGTCACAGTCTTATCAAACCTACTGATATAATATTCCTTGATGAGAGCTAAAACCAAAAAAGTCTAAGATGATGGTGATGGAGAGAGAGATATGTGTGCTACAAGTTGTGGTCAACCTCTCAAAATTGAAAGAAAACCCCACAATACAAAGTTAGACCAAAATTAAGAGGTTAACCAAAACAGAATTGCTAATCTAATCAAGTTTGGCCTAAAGCTGGCCTAAGGTGTATCTACCTAGTAAACTGTAAACTAACATGATGTATAAATGTACTATAACCTGCTTTTGTAATAAATAGCTAAGTCTCAGCCTGTAACAGGCTCGTTCAAGCCATGTTCAAATAAAACACATGAACTATAACCAATCATGCTGTCTCTGTACCTCATTTCCATTTTCTGTATGTCACTTCCTTTTCTATAGCTATAAATATAAGCCACCCATGTGGTGGGACTGCATTCTGAACCATTTTTGGTCTGGACTGCTTCCCAAATCTAGAAATGCAATTAAAGCCAACTAAGATCTGCAAAAACTAGATTTGTGGTAATTTTGTCTTTTCACAATTCTGGTGAACATAAGAAGGGACTGAGGGACTTCTAAGACCCCTAGGGGAATGTGGGAAAGGTGCCACTGACTCCTTTGATGTTTCTTGCTTTTCTCATGGAATCCACAACACTTTAAAGTTCCTCTTTGGCTGATCTGTGATCTTTTTCAACCCCTGAGGTTATTGGCTTTTGAATTCAGGGTTAGTTTGTGCTGTGGGAGATCACCTGACTTTGGGGTAACAACAGTTGTGTTGTAAGAGGGCCCTTGGCTTTTGGTTTTGAGGTGACTGACAAGTCATTGGCAAGAGCTACAGTTTTTTCTCTTTCTTTTTAAAAAGTGAGAGAGAGAAAAAGAGAATCAGTTTTATTTAGTTTTGCATGTGGCTTTCTTTGCTCTGACACTTCGTTGGGTACGTGGTTCTGGTGTTTGAACCCGAATCCTTTTGTATGCCAGGTAAACGCAGTAACTGCTGAGCCACTGCTCCAGCCCCAGGGCTACAGTTGTAAAGACAATCAACAGTGGTTGCAGTGAGTGGTTATCACTTCAGGGTGTGTGAGCTCCAGCTTTCAGAATTCACAGGTATGTGGTTTCTCTCTCCTTTTTTTTTTTTTTCTTGTATGATTAGGTAAGAGAGGCCTCAAGTGTCTTACTAGACCAGACAGAAACCAGAAGTAGAAGATGATGTATTGCATAGAAAATCATTTTCCAAGTTGGTCTTAGGGGTGGGGTTGGGGTGCAGAACCAAAGCCAGAACGTGTGCGATTGGTTGGAGAATTTAAGAACCTTTGGGGTGAGAACCCAAACTCCATGGTATTTCCTCTTACGGTTATATCTCAGCTGTGAGAGACCTGGGATCCACAGCAAAAGCGGTATCCTTAATTTCTACAGGTCTGAGTGATAGGCAGCAAGCAGACTGACATGAGCAGTGGGAATGTGCCCTTAAGGGGACTGTTATTGTTAGACATGTGGCGTCCCTTCAGAGCTCAATGCAGGAGACCATGCAAAAAGGTTTAGAGGTAGAATGATTAGATAATTGGAGCTTTAACCCAATCAGTAAATTAGTCCCCTGATAGGGATTTAATTAGGTAGTACAAAAAAAGGGTGTGGTTGCAGGAGGTAGGTCCCCGGAGCATGCCTTTGGAGTATATATTTTTTATCTGTCTGGTGGAGTCTCTCTCTGCTTTCTGATTGCAAAGCCCTGAGCCACCTTCCCCCTCTGTACTCCTTTGCCTGATGCAAACTTTGCCTCAAGCCCCAAGGATTGGAGCTTGATGTCTGTGTACTGAGATCTCTGAAACCGTGAGTCTCCAAATAAACCTTTTCTCTTTAAAGTTGTTCTTGTCAGGTCTTTTAATCACAGCAGTGAAAAAGCTGAGTAAAGCAGGAATAATTATATAGACTGGGCCCTCTATGCTGATGCCCCCCCTGTTAGGCTGGCTGGGGGCGTGGCTTCGGACAAGCCACATGACCAAACATGGCTGACCGGCCATGGCGACAGGCTGGGGGTGTGGCTTCAGATACCTAGCACCGTCATGACGTTGGCTTAAGGCAGGGCAAAGGGCAGATTGCCCTCGAAAATAACAGCCAATCATGACGCTGGCAGACAAGCTCCAATGGATTGATGGGCCCACCGGCCAATCTCTGAAAGGCCAGCCCCGTCATCAACTCCTCCCATTCAACCAATAAAACCGGCTGCTTGGCAGAGGTCTGCGCCATTTTTCCCTGCCTTTTCCTCCTACACGCCACTTCCCTTCCCTTCACGTCATTTCCGAAGCTGACTATGGCAGCATAGGTGATCTGGCCGAGAATCGCATTTTCCATTAAAGGGTTTTGCTCAGCCGTTCCTAAGTCTGGCTACTTCTTTGAGCACCCGCCTAGTGCTCAAATACTCGCGATTTCTGACATTACACACACACACACCCCTCAATATACTTGAAAAAGCAATTTACTTAAGACCATCCTGTCCCTGCCCTGACTTAAATCAGTAGGATATGCTTCATTTCTCAGCAAACAACCTGTTCTCTGCAAGAGAAATTAAAGTCCAAAGATTCCTTTCTGCCCATAACAACACAAGTTACCCTGAAGTGGGGACTTTTATGGCCTTTATATCAGGTTCCAGAACTCAGGCAGATAGGATAACTGGAAGCAAAGCCTCCTAACCATAAAATCTGTAAGAACAGGTTCCAACTAGAATGAGTCAGCATGGTCCAAGGTGACCCAGAGTTGCCTTTGGATCTTCAGTTTGAGATTGTAATAGTAAAATAGCCCATCCTTGGGGTGAGACTATGCAGTGTAGACTTGAAAGCCTGATACAATCCTGCTGTCAGTCAAAAGTCCACAGGTGAATCTGAGTTGAACTCTTTGGTAACTTCCCTGAGACCTCCAATAAAACTAGAGATTTATTCCTCCCTCAAGAATATTCCTTTTTCCTATCTGAAAATCTACCTGCCACTGTGTGCAATTTGCTTGAAATTCTTTCAAGAAGGGTCAAGTGATCACTCTCTGCAACGTGAGAGCTCCCTTTTCTAGCCATACCCACTATTTACATGTGTATTAGGTCTCAGAAGCTATAAATACTTATGAAATTGGTGAAATGTTACTAACAATTATTTAAAATTATAATGACCATTACATGAAAGCTTCTAAAATGATTTCAAAAATTTTCATTGTCTCCTTTAAAAGGCTTTTTACAAAAGATAATAAAAAACTTAAGCAACTAACTAATTGAGAAGAAAATTGAATCTGCCAAACTTTTAAAAATTACTGTGGCATCCCAGATAACAAAGTTAAAATATATGTGAAAGTTATATTATGGATTAGATATGTGGTGTCCCCTAAAAGCTCATTTGTGAGACAATGTAAAAAAAGTGTAGAGGTGGGCTGGAGAGGTGGCTTGGTGGTTAAGGTGCTCACCTGGCATGAGGGACGACGCAGATTCAAATCCCAGCAACATGCACACAAGTGTCTGAGCAATGAAAGCCACATGAAAAACTAAATAAAATTGATTCTCTCTTTCATCTCTCTCTCTCTCATTGTCCCTCTCTCTCTTAAAAAAAATAAAGTATAGAGGTGAGATGATTGTATTTTAAGAACCTCAACCTAGCCAGTGCATTAATCCTCTGGTAGGGATTAACTGGGTGGTAACTGTAGGCAGGTAGGGCATCACTGGAGAGGTGGGTTGATGGGGACATGCCCTTGGGCTTATATTTTGTCCTTGGTGAGAGGAGTGGTCTTTCTCTCAATCTCTGCTTCTCAGTGTCCATGTCCAGACTGCTTTCCTCTTCCATCATGATGTTCTGGCTCACCTCTGGCCCAGAGTAATGGAGCTGGCCATCAATGGACTAAGACCTCTGAAACCATGAGCCCTAAATAAACTTTTCCTTCTCTAAAATTGTTCTTATCAGATCTTTTGGTCACAAAACAAGTTAGGTCCTTAGGTCAGGAATGCAGAAAAATGCTCTGTCTGCATTTTTCCTTATGAGACTCTTTCCAGAAGTCAATGATCATGTTTAAGACACAAGCATTTTAAAAGATCATAGTTTAACTAGATTGTCTCCAAAGTACTTACTCCAAAGTAAGCTTTCTGGTAGTTTACTTGATTATTTTGAGGCTCTTTACAAAGATAAATAAAAATGTGGCCATAAAGGAAATCTACATAAGTAAAGGTGTCTCAATCTCTACACCAAGACAAAAAAGGAAAAACAAGTCTTTATTTAAGGTGCTTCTTCTGGTTGTCTTGTCTTAACCTTTACCTGTGCTATCCATTGTTTCAGCAAAAGGAAGCACTGTTGGTCTGAACTATTGCTGGACTCTAGAATCACAATGAAAGCCAACTAAGATCTGCAAAACTAGGCTTATTATTTTGTCTTTGAAGAGACATGAATGTTATAGAGAAAATGGTTTAAGGCTGCAGCCACATTAGCAGTGAATATAAAAACCTTCCTTGTTAAAGATTGTTAAGACAAAACTCCTGAGACAGAGTTTTATGAACACAAAGGGTTTATGGAGCAGTAATAGATACTAGCCAGAGAAGGACCAAGCTTCCTGGGAGAAGCTCTTCAACTACCAGCAGCATCTTTGCCAGTTGGACCTAGGAGCTAAAAGCATTTTGATAGCTTTGGAGAAGGAAAGCAAATTATTCACACTGAGACTTCATTGGCTATATATAGGAGGGGTAGGGTAACATAGAGTGGGAAAAGTTTTAGGACACAAAGGAAATCTGTAAGGAGAAGTGCTTATTGCTTCTAGATGGACTGGGGTGAGTAGTCCAGGCAGTTTATACATAAGCAGGAAGTGATGGTACATGGGGTTATCCAGTAGGGGTTTTCTTTTCCTTTTTTTCTTAATTGGTAAAACATAGTCTTAGTGAAGGGATTCGTTGTTCATACATTCACACGTAATGACAATGTAATTTGAACCCAATTCCTACCCAGGATTTCTCCCACCGACACACTCCTGGTCTCGTACCTCTACTGCATTCCACCAGATTACAGATATTATTGTATGTATACACATATAATAATTTTTTAAAAATTTTTCTAATTTTAAATGCCTGTGTAAGTATTATTTAGCATCTCAGGAGCTTAAAATATACCATGCAGTATTTATATCCCCCCTTTACCCTCCTCATCCTCCTTCCCTCCTCCCCACTCCTTCATAATTTGACTTCCCCCAGATCATGCTTTATTCTGACTTTGGTGAGTCTATTCTATGTACTTGACTATCTTTCATCCTATCCTTAGTTTTACTCTAGCTTCCATATTTGAGAAAACATTTGACTTTTTTTTTTAATTTGTTGAATATGGACTTATAATTAAGGGGGAATCATTATCAAACAATCAAGAACAAAGGTATATTCACAAAGCAAGTCAAGGCTGATGCCATTCCAAGGTTCCCCCCCTTGGGTTCCCCATGGTTCCAACAACATTCGACTTTTGAGTCTCTGAGTTTGGCTTATTTCACTCAGAATACTTTTTTTCTATTTCTATCCATTTACCTGCAAAAGCCATAATTTCAATCTTTTTAATAGCTTATGTATCTCACAGTTTTTGGATCCATTCATCCAGTGAAAGGCATCTGAGTTGATTTCATAATTTAGCTATTGTGAATTGTTCTGTTGTAAGCATTGAAATAGCCATGTCTCTGTAATATGTTGATTATATATCTTCTGAAAAAATAGCTAGGAAATATCTAGTGAAATAGCTGGGTCACATGGTGGTTCCATCTCTAGTTTTTTAAAGAGTCTCCATATTTTGCTTTCCAGAGCGATTGTACTAGTCTGCAGTCCCTCCAACAGTGTACAAGTGTTCCTTTCTACTCACAACCTGTCCAGCATCTGTTTGTTGTTGTTTGCATTCTTCATCTTTGCCATTCTAACTGGAATGAGGTGAAATCTTAGTGTAGTTTTGATTTGCATTTCTCTGATGGCTAGAGATGTGGAACATTTTTTTTTTCATTTGTTTGTTGGCCTTCTGTATTTCTTCTGTTGAGAAGATTTTGTTTAGTTCTTTAGCTTCTGCACAGCTAAGGTATTAGTCAAGAACATGAAGAGAGAGCCTATGGAATGGGAGAAAATCATGATAAGCTATTCCTCTGATGGGGGCTAATATACAGAATATACAAAGAACTCAAAAAACTAAATTCCAGTAGGGTTTTTAAATTCAGGAATGTGAAGCTTCCAACTAACTAACTAACTAACTAACTTCCTTTATCTATCCCACCTTCCATCCTACAACCTTTGAAATTTCAGCTTCCAACTAACTAACTAACTTCCAACTAACTAACTAACTAACTTCCTTTATCTATCCCACCTTCCATCCTACAACCTTTGAAATTGAATTTAGGACATCTCAGTTTTTTCTTTCCTTTTTCTTTCTGTGTATGTGTATGTGTGTGTATGATGTTGGGGATTGAACCCAGGGTCTCACATATGCTAGGCAAGTGTCCCAAGCCCTAGAATTTATTTTTTTTTAACAGGATCAAGTTTCAAGGTACATGTTACATGTGCATGGGTGTACACACACACACACACACACACAAACACACACACAAACACACACACTCGCACACCTCTTATGTACTGCATGCATCAAACTAAGAAGGATGACCTTTGTCCAAGAGTGCTTGCACTTGTTTAATGCTGGATCCCTAAAATTACCACCAACATAAGCTGTTGATAGGTGAAAATGTACCTGTGGTGTGACAGAAGGCAGTGGGTTTGCCGCTTGGTAAGCGCAAACCTAGAAGCTTAATCAGGAGGTAAAGGAGTGTAGAAAGATTTACTACTTGCAGCACATAAGGAGAGCACTGGCGGTGATTTTCTCCTCAAAGTGAGGGAATTTTTCAGGTGAATCTATACAAATCCATAAAGGAAAGTACATGTAGGGGTGGGTACGTTTCAGACCATGCTCAGTTCAAGTTACACATTCCTGAGCACACTCAGCTGAGGATCATAAATCACATATTCAAGTAGGAAAGTGGAGAGATATGAATGCTTTGGGGGTGAGAATTTTGTATTATAATGAGTTGAGTTGACTCTAGGTCACCTGTAAGAGTAAGTCAGAGTGACCGGATGAATTTGGCATTTATTTTTTCCTTTTCTTTCTTTCTTTTTCTTTTTCTTTTCTTTTCTTTTTTATTTTTGTGCAAGTTTCTCCAAAGACTTCCTGAAAAGAAAAGAAAAAATTTTGAAGTCACATAAATAGGCTTGACTGTTGCTTTTAACAGCAAGACCGCTCTCTATCTTGATAAACTTTTAGCAGCTTGGAGGGGCAAGGCAAAGTTAGGCTAACTGAGAGTTTTTGGAATCTGTTTAACATAGGTCTTTTAATATAAGGGCTTGACTAGAATTGATTAATTATTAGGATATAAGGTTTATGATTTGTAGACACAGCAGAATCTTGAGGCTCAGGCTTCAAAAAGAGCATTGAGAATAAATGATGAATTTCTCTTCTTAGTGCAGAACTTCCTAGAATGGTAATTCTGTGGGGATGAAGACAATGGAATAGTAAAGTCACGTTAATGACAATGGCCAAATGGAAAAGTCACTTTTTGAAGGTAGTACACTGTGTGGGTATGGATTGTTTCTAGTTTGCACAATCTAATGTTGAGACCATCTTGGAACCTCAAAGGGGAGTAATTTGAGTAAAGACAGATAAATGTAAGGAAGAAGCTGGACAGACACTAGCAGGAAGGAAAGAAAGGAGGAGGTTATTGACCGTTCAATAAAACCACACTCATGTATTTGTAAAGCATTCGTGTACACATAGCTACAGTTTCATTTACTTTACTCATATTCTTCTTTGTTAACTTCTTTTGTTGTACCCTAAAATTCCAAATTAAAGAACTTCTGTATGTTGTGTAAGCACTAGTGAAAACAAATGGACCCTTAGGAGGTGGCTGCTAATCCTTGTGATGAAATGCAGACAGATCGTGTGGGAAGAGGTGAACTTTTTGTCTATGACACTATTATGGGATCATCTTGGAAATCTGTCCTGTTGCTCTTGTTGTGTGTATTTACGAAGCTCTTCTTAATGTACTGTTTTATTTTTCATTCTGATAATCTGATTAATGTGTAGTCACATTGACCTCAGGCATTTCCATTCTTTTTCTTTTGTATTTCTGCTTGTAGATTTTTATGATCTCTAATATTAATTTTAATTTCAGGAGTTCTCTTCTGTTCCTGAAATTTCTTAAACTCCTAGTTTTCCAGAAGCAATATTGCCTCAGCTAAATTTATTTCTGCTGTTCATTGCTTGGGGCTCCTAAAGAACAGACTTTGAATAAATTCTTTTAATTCTAAAGCTTTTTATAAAAAGGTAGCTCAGTTGCTTTGGAAGGGATTGCTTGGATAATAATGCTAATCAGGGAGCATTCCCTCTGTGTAGTCTTTGTCTGTCAGTGCCTTGCCTTGAGACCGTAGGCAGGCTGTTTCTTCTATCCCAGTTTATTTCATTATATTTCCAAAGGAAGTAGTTTACTTTGAATATTAATGCTTCTTTCCCTTAAGTTCCTATAGAAACTTTGCAAAGAGAGTATCATGGTAGATACAACTTAGTGAATACATACTAAGTGGCTGTGCACGTCGCACGTATGCCAAGTAATTCAAAAAATTATTCTCAACCCTCTCCCCCATTATTGAAACCAAGACCCAGAAAAGTTACTTGCAGATCTCCCAGTAAGCTAAGGCAAAGCCATGAAACCATTTCCACTTGACACTAAAGATCATTTGTGCCACTTTTCACATTGTGTTGAAACCATCTTGAATGAGTTGTGGTTGCAGATTTGATAAAAAATAGGATCAGTTCTGTTTCTTGTTCTTCTAAGGGATATTTACTTAGCAACACTTCACATTTCCCATGTTACTCCCTCCCTTTTGTTGTCATGCTTTTTATTTTAATCCATAAACTGTATGATTTTGTAGACTTTTCTCCCTCATATTAAGTTACTTATTTTATCCTATCTTTTCCTCAAGACTTCTTCATAAATTAGTAAATGGTTGTTTCAGACAGCTTTATGTTGCTGTGACTAAACACCTGAGATTGATTTGAAAGAAAGACTTCAGAAAGTACATATCGGAGCAAAGCTGCTTACATCATGGTAGCAAGGAAGCAAAAAAATGAGGTGTTGGGGTCCCAATGAACCCTAAAAGGTCATGTCACCCACTGACCAACTTGCCTTAATTAGGCTCTCCCTCTAATATTTCTACCACTTCCCAGTAGTTCAATCAGCTGGGGACCAAGTCTTCAACATATGACTTTTTAAATTTATTTTTTATTAGTGCATTATAGTTTTACATAATGATGAGATTAGTTATCATATATTCCTAGAGGCACACAAATCAGCAATACAATTTGTTCAATATCCACCCCCACACCCCTCTATCTCCCTCCTCCCTTCCCCTGATCCCCTGCCTTTCTTCTGGGTCCTATATTGTTCCCCAAAAAAACCAAATACAGTGACATAATTCTTATTCCTATGTGACTATAGTATATACAATGACACTTATAACTGTTTGGAATGTACCTTGCTTTATGTTAGTTCCAACATTTCCCCTTCTCCTCCCTTCCTCTCATCCCTTGTTATTCTTCAAAATATTTGACAATAGGATTAAACATTTACATTTTTGTACAGGTATGTATCATAGCTTGTTCAAATATCTTAGGAAGTATCTTGCAACTGTATCTCATAAATATTAATATTTTGCATTTTTGTTTTGGGGACAAATACATGAAATACCTTACTCCCAAGCCTGGGTTTAGGTCTAGCCTTCACAAATGAAGGACACCTTTTGGCCCTTGACTCTATGGGTTAGGCTAACTTCACTCAGCATGATTTCCTCCAATACCATCCATTTACCTTCAATTGATGCAATATCATTGTTTCTAACAGCTGAGTAGAACTCCATTGTATACGTATACCAGAGTTTTTGGATCCATTCATCCAGTGAGGGGCATCTGGGTTGGTTCCATAATTTAGCTATTGCAAATTGAGCTGCTATGAACATGCATTTTGCTGTGTCACTGTAATGTGCTGATTCTAACTCCTCTGGGAAAATACTCAGAAGAGGGATAGCTGGGTCATATGGTGAATCCAACCCTAATTTTTTGAGCAGTCTCCACAATGCTATCTGGAGCAGCTGGACCAGTCTGCAATTACACCAATAGTGTTCCTATCTCCCCACAACTCCTCCAGCATTTGTTATTGTTTGTATTCTTCATATTTGCCAATATGACTGGAGTGGTGAAATCTTAAGGTAGTTTTGATTTACATTTCTCTGATTGCCAGTGATTTAGATACTTGCTCATGTATTCATTGGCTTGCTCAGTGACCTCTGTTGAGAAGTTTCTGTTTAGCTCTCTGGCCCATTTATTGATTGGATTGTTTGTGTTTTTGTTATCGAGTTTTTTGAGTTCTTTGTAAATTTTGGATATTAGTCCCCTGTCAGAGGGATCACAGGGTATGATTCTCTCCCATTCGGTAGGTGGTCTCGTGACTGTTTTGACTATTTCCTTGGCTGTACAGAAACTTTTTAGTTTAATGACATCCCACTCATTGATTTTTAACTGTAAGTATTTCACTATAAGAGTCTTATTGAGGAAGTAATTGCTAACTCTCATATGCTGGAGGGTTTGTCCTAATTTTGCTTCTAACAGTTGTATGGTAGTTGGTTTAATTCCTAATTCCTTAATCTATTTGGATTTTATTTTTGTGCATGGTGAGAGATAAGGATCTAATTTCAATTTTCTGAAAGTGGCTGTCCTGTTTGTCCAGTACCATTTGTTGAACAGGCTGTCTCTACTCCATATTATATTTTGGCCCCTTTTGTCAAAGATCAGATGTTTAAAGATTTGTGGGTTTCTCTCAGTCTTCTATTCTATTCCATTGATCTTCATACTTATTTTGACACCAGTACCTTGCCGTTTTAATACTACAGCTCTATAGTATAATTTTAGATCTGGTAATGCAAAACTACCTGTTTTGTCTTTCTTGCTTAGTAATGTTTTGGCTATTTTGGGTTTCTTGTTACATATGAACTTCAGAGTTGCTTTTTCTATATCTGTAAAGAATGGCATTGGAATCTTGATGGGGATTGCATTGAATATGTACAGTGCTTTTGGCAGAATGCCAATTTTTATTATATTAATTCTGCCTAACCAAGAGCACGGAACATCTTTCCATCTTCTCAAGGCTTCTGTAATTTCTGTTTTCAGTGTTCAATAATTTTCCGTGTAGAGGTCTTTTACTTCTCTTTTCAGATTAATTCCCAAATATTTTCTTCTTTTAGAGGATATTGTGAATGGAACCAATTTCCTAATTTCTTCTTCTGCCTTAATATTGTTGGCATATAGGAAAGCTATTGATTTATGTGTGTTGATCTTGTGGGCTGCTACTTTGCCAAATCTGTTTATTAACTCTAGCAATTTTCTGGTAGAGTTTTTTGGATATCTTGATATA
The DNA here is from genome assembly GCA_004027875.1 of Aplodontia rufa. Classification (NCBI taxonomy): domain Eukaryota; kingdom Metazoa; phylum Chordata; class Mammalia; order Rodentia; family Aplodontiidae; genus Aplodontia; species Aplodontia rufa. The sequence continues at coordinate 13,591 of PVKS010020782.1, forward strand.
GGATCATGTCATCAGCAAAAAGGGATGGTTTGACTTCCTTCCTTCCTATTCTTATCCCTTTGATTTCCTCCTCTTGCCTGATTGTTCCAGCCAGGGTCTTGAGGACTATATTGAATAGAAGTGGTGAATGTGGGCAGCCTTATCTTGTTCCCAAGTTCAATGGAAATGCTTTCCACTTTTCTCCATTTAGTATCATACTAGCTGAGTGTTTGGCATATATGACCTTTACAAAGTTAAGATAAATTCCTTCAATCCCTATTTTCTCTAGAGTTTTGAGCATAAATGGATGCTGGATTTTATCAATAGCCTTTTCTGCATCTATTGAGATGATCATAGGGTTTTTGTTCTTAATTCTATTTAAGTGATGAATCACATTTATTGATATGTGTATGTTGAACCAGCCTTGCATACAAGGAATGAAGCCTACTTGATCATGATGAATTGTATTCTTGATGTGTTTTTGAATGTGATTTACAAGAACCTTATTAAGGATTTTTGCATCGATATTCATGAGGGATATTGGTCTGTAGTTTTCTTTTTTCGATGTGTCTTTGTAAAGTTTTGGTATCAGAGTTATGGTTGCTTCATAAATAGTATTTGGAAGAGTTCTCTCCTTTTCAATTCTTGAAATAGCTTCATAAGGAGAGGGGTTAGCTCTTCTTCAAAGGTGTGATAAAATTATGCAAAGAATCCATAAGATCCTGGACTTTTCTTCTTTGGAAGAATTTTAATTGCTGTATGGATTTCAGTGCCTGTTATTGGGGTGTTTAGGATTTCAATTTCATCCTGTGTCAATTTGGAAATGTTTTTGTATGTGTCTAGAAATTTGTCTATGTCATCCAGATTATCTGATTTAGAGGAGTATCATTTATCAAAATATGTTCTAAGAATCTGTTTGATTTCATTGGGTCATTGGTGATTTTGTTGATTTGTTTTGATTCTTTCCTTCTTTTAGTTAGATTAGCTAGGGGGTCTGTCAATTTTATTTATTTTTCCAAAGAACCAACTATTTGTTTCGTCAATTCTTTTTATTGTTTGTTCCTTTTCAATTTTATTGATTTCATCTTTGATCTTAATTATTTCCTGTCTTCTGCGGGCTTTGGGATTATACTGTTCTTCCATTTGTAGAGATTTGAGTTGGAGCTTCAGCTCATTTGTTAGGGATCTCTCCTCATTCTTAATGTGGATACTCAGTGCAATAAATTTTCCCCTTAAGAATGCTTTCATGCTGTCCCAGAGGTTTAGACATGTTGTACCTTCATTCTCATTCTCTTCCAAGAATTCCTTAATTACTTTTCTAATGTCTTCTTGGATCCATTCTTCATTTAATAGGGTGTCATTCAATCTCCACAAGTATGTGTATTTTGTGCCATGGTTTTTGCTGTTAATTATTAGGGTCATGGCATCATGGTCTGATAGGAAACATGAGATAATATCTACTTTTTTATATTTGCTGAGATTTCTTTTGTGAACTAGAATATGATCTATTTTGGAGAAGGATCCATGTGCTGCTGAGTAGAAGGTATACTCTGCCGATTTGGGGTGGAATATTCTGTAGATGTCTGTTCAGTCTGTTTGATTTATGGAGATCTCTTTTTTGTTTTTGTTTTGGTTTTTTTTGTTTTTTTTGCTCTGATGATCTGTCTATTGGTGATAGAGTGTTAAAGTCTCCCAGTATTATTGTGTTGAGGCCCACAAGTGGTTTTATATCTTGGAGTAATTTTTCAACTATGTGAAATATATACTAGCAAATATATACGAGGGTTATTTCTTGTTGTTGCATTGTTTCCTTTACTAGGATGTAATGGCCTTCTTTATCTCTTTTGATTAATTTATGTTTGAAATCCACTTTATTGGATATAAGAATTACAACTCCTGCTTGCTATCTTAGGTCGTATGCCTGGTAGATTTTTTTTTTTCCATACTTCCACCCTTATTCTGCGGGTGTCATTGGCTGTAAGGTAGATTTCAGGTAAGCAGTATATTGTTGAATTTTGCTTTTTAATCCAATCTACTAGTCTGTGTCTTTTGATTGGTGCACTGAGACCATTCACATTCGGTGTTAGAATATCTATGTGGTTGTGGGTCATATTCATTGTGTTTTATTAGTAAGTTCTGTGCTGTCTAAATTGTCTATTGATAGCATGAATCTTTATTGAATTTCCTCCTTTTGTGGGTTTTGAGTAATGTTAGCTTGTTCTTCTATCTGGAGTTTATCTTTGAGGATTCTTTGTAATGGTGGCTTTCTCTTCACTAATGCTGCAAATTTGTTCTTTTCATGAAAAGTTCTTATTTCACCCTCAAATTTGAAGCTGAGTTTTGCTGGGTATAGTGTTCTTGGCTGCGTGCTATGTTCATTCAGGTGTTGAAAGATCTCCTTCCATGATCTTTTCACTTCCAGAGTCTGAACTGAAAAGTCAGATGTGATTCTTATTGGTTTGCCTCTGAATGTGATTTGGCGTTTCTCCCTTGCCACTTCAATATTCTTTCCTTGATTTCCCTGCTGTACATTTTGAATATGATGTGTCTTGGTGAGCTTCTCATTTGATTAGGCCTATTGGGTGTCTTATAAGCTTCCTGGATGAGCATATCTGACTCTATTTTTGTATCGGGAAACTTTTCTTTAGCACTTTCCTTGAGAATGTTCCTTATCCCAATCATTTGTTTTGATTTGTTCCTGTATCCCAATTACTCTTCAATTGTTTCTTCTCATTTCATCCCATTTTTAAAATTCTGTTCGTGTTCTGTGAGTTTCTTTCTTTCTTTGTCATCTGTGTGCTCTAGCTTGCTCAGCCTATCCTCATTGTCAGAAGTTCTTTCTTTAAGAGCTGAGGTTCTGTTTTCCATAGAAGTTAGTCTATTATTAAATTCTTCCATGGTTCCTCTCATGTCATTGCAGATTTTAGCTCTGTTGCTTCCTTTTTGAGAATATCTATTTCTTTGATAATAGAGTTTTTCATCTGTTGAGTTTTCTTACTTAGTCCCTTTATTATATCTTCTTTCAGCTCATTGTTCCTTTTAGTAATTAGATCATTGATAATATTTTCAAGGTTTTCATCTCGACCCTTATCCATGACATCCTTTGTAGGGGAGTTTTGGGTTTAAGGTGAATCTCTCCTTGTTTGATTCTTCATTTTTGAAGAGCTTCTTGTGGATCTCTGACTTGAGATTTCTCAAGGTAGACAGTTCTCTAGGTTGTTTTTCCTTGCAAGTCAATGGATCAAATCAACCACCCGCTCTTTGATGATCACCTTCTTCCAGATGCCTGTTTCTGCCTTGGTCCTCATATTGCTCTACCTTTTGTTTCCAGGCTTAAGGTTGCAAATCTGAACCTACCAGAATATGGAGCATCAGGGAGGTGGTGCTGCTCCAGGTGGGAAACCATCCCTGGTTGTTCCTGTGTAGGGTGTGCTTCCAATGTCGCCCTTCCAATCGTATTCTGAGCACCTGCTGGTGGGACTCAAACATGTCCCAGCTGGAATGTGGGGCATCAGGTAAGTGGGCATACTCCAGGTGGGGAACCTCCCCTGGTGCCTTCTGTTGGGACTTGAACAGCCAACATGTGACTTTTAAGGTATAAACTGTATTACAGCCTGTTTATTTGTACAAAGCATTTGCAATCTAGTATGATGTGAGAAAGAAGAGGTTGAAGGTTAGACAACAGGAAAATAGCATATAATGTTGCATGGATTCCTGTCAACTGCTAGTAAATGTTTTATTTTTTATAAAGAGGGACAGTGAAAGAGAAAGAATCAATTTTATTTAGTTTTTTTTAATGTGGCTTTTGTTGCTGTAACACTTCATTGTGTATTTGCTGCTGGGGTTCAAACCTGTGTCTTTGCACATGCCAGGCAAGTGCTGTAACCACTGAGCCACCGCTCCAGCCCTCTAGTACATGTTACTAGATCCAGAAGTTAAGCAAAACCTCACCCTCTGTTTTAATTCTTAACACTCTGTTCATGGTTCTTACACTTGTAGAAGTTTGAGTTGGTTTAGTACAGTGACTTCACAGACAGATTTGCATGTGTTAATCTATTTAACTATTCATTTATACCCACTGAATCTCCAAAACCTTAAGGCATGCTATATTTTAATATCTACAGATTAGAAAAAATAGAAGTCACCAAACTCCAAATAAAATTGTTTATCTGGAGATTTTGGGAGAAAATTATTCAATTTTTTCAAAGTGTCACTTAGCAGTGAGATTCAATGGCAGGCAAATAAAGGTAAATTAATAAATATCAGTCAGAGAATATAAGTTATGAAAAAGAAATCAAGTCTCATGAATTTCTAGACCCTGTTGTAGGGACAAGTTATGCTTCATCCCTTAAAGAGTTACTGGAATAAATTGTCAAAGACAGATTCAGTAGGAGAAAAGGCATATAAATTTGTTGTGTACAAGGAGACTGTCACAAGTTTATCAAGGTTGAGAAGTGCATGTATTCATTTTTCTTTAAGGGAGAGATGAAAGGGGGAATGTCAACAGTTTTGAGAGACTGCAGAAGATTATTGAGGACCATGATTTCTAGGATGAATTGTCCTAGAAACTGGAAATAAACTTGTAAAAATCCTTTGCTTGGCATTTGAATGAACTCAAGAAACAGACATTTACCATGCAATGAAAGCCCATCCATGTCTGGAAGCACGCCTTACTGTTCCTTTCTGGGTGGGGATAGGAGGAGTACATTCCCTGCTACTGTCTGGTCTTTATTCAGATAAGAGAAGTCCAGAGAGAGTCTCTTCTTTCCACCTGAGTAGGCAGAAGCAATACAAGCATGGAGGGACCTTGATTCTGGACCTGAGTTTAAGAAATGTTACTTTCCTTTCAATTAAATGCTCCACATGCCTAAAATATCATATTTTTGTTATATACTTCTTTTATCCCCAACACTACTATTTTATACAATTATTGAGCACCCATTGCATTTTCTGCTTTAAACTGAAGATACAGTGCTGAACACCAACCATGTGAATCTTGTCCTCATTGAGATCACAGTTTAGCTCAAGTGTTAATTTTTAATCATTACAGGAAAGATAATAAGTTTTTCATAGACAGATGTATACAGCACAGTAGGTGTGACACGCTGGAGAGATCAGATTTGATGCCAGAGTACAAGGGTCACCAGGTCCCTTTCTCTTAAATAAGAATCCAACAACTGACTTCCCTCATATGCAGAGCAGAAGAGAGCACTTGTGGGTTGTGTGCTGACTTTAACTTGGCCTTGTTCTGCTGCAGAAGTAGGTAGTAGGTAGGTAGGAAGTCAGTAGAATGAGTAGGATTTATTTGCCTTGGTGGAAATACATTAATCACTGTAATGAAAGTTCTTCCCTCTTATACTATAGAGTGACATGAATTACTTAGTCTAGTGGGCTCTGGAGGATGACTTGATGGCAAAATTTTCAATTAGCTACCAGGAGTAATATTAATATATTTTATAGTTTAACATGAGTGCACTTAATTTTTTTCAGTCATTATCTCACTTTATTCTTGATCTTGTGATGACAGGGCTATTTTTTGAATTCATATTTATTGAGTAAAAACAAAAAGTTTTACTTACTAGAATTCACACACATCCTCCTAGTGGCAAAACTGTTTCATATTTAAAATTGAAAAGGTCCTTCCTCCATACCACGTTGTTCCTCTTAGTACATGTCTTCTGGTAAATGAAGGATTCCAAATGCCCATCTTGTCTGTACGAGATGAACTCACTGATCAGGATTATCTTAGTCCATGCAGGTTACTATCACAAAATGCCTTAAACTAGGTGGATTACAAACAGCATAAATTTATTTCTCATAGTTTTGGAGGCTAGAAACTCCATAATCAAGGTGCTGGTGAATTCCAAGTCCAGTGAAGAACTGTCTCCTCATTCAGGAGACTTTAGCTGTGTCCTTCCATGGTGGGAAGGATAAGGGATTTATCTGGGGTGTCTTTGGTAAGGACACTAATCCCAATCATGAGGATCTACCCTCATGACCTAATGACTCCCCAAATGCCGCATCTTCCAGTTTTGTTACCTTGGGGGTTAGGATTCAATATAAGAATTTTTGTGGGGACACATTAAGATGGTAGCAAGGATCTGAAAGTTATTTTCACTTAAACTCCTGAAGGAAGACTGAGGAAGGCTGAATCAGTCTTGCTGGCTCACAGCCTGGACTTCTTAGACCTCAGGCGAGGGTGCAGCACTTATGACTCAGGGTAATTGTCACCTTTGGTGTTAGTCAATTCTTCATCTCTGTGATCAAAATACCTGATAAGAACTGCTTAGAAAAGGAAAGGTTTATTTTGGCACATGATTTCAGAGAATTCAGTCTCTGGCTAGCCAGTTCCATAGCCATGGGCCTGAGATGAGGCTGAGAATCATGGCAGAAAGGTGTGGTGGAGGAAAGCTGCTCAGCTCATGGCAGTCAGAAAACAGAGTGGGGGAAGGGCTGGGGAGAAGATAAACCCTTCCACAGGGCAGGCTCCCAGTGACCTACCCTCTCCAGCTAGGTCCTACCTCCAGTAGTACATTCTGTCATCAATGGATTAATTGATTGTTGATGTCCGAGTCCTCATGATCCAATCACTTCTCAAAAGCATCACTTCTAAATATTTGAGACTTTGGAGGACATTCCAGATTGAAACCATAGTACCTTCCTTTGCTAAACTTCAGGCTCTGCCTCTGGCTACCCAGTGGCAAGGTGTTTTTCTTCCCTTGAGTCTGATCTATTGGATCATGCTTATTGAGAGACTGGCCTTGTTGGTGATGCATAATTACCTTTAGTTTTGATTGTTGTGATCCAATATCACTAGGCTATACTGATATATAATATAATCAAAGAAGATCAAGAATTTGTTCGAACAACAGCTCATTTAATTCAATATCAGTTTCCACAAATGTTGCATCATTTCCTCTTAGTGCAAGTTTCTGTGCTAAGGGCTGTTAAGAGATGCCAAGTATACTTGTGACTCAACTAAATTTTCAATACAACTAAATATGAGGTGTTTTGAAATTCAGATTAATGATAAAAGCAACATGTGGTGAACTGTTAAAGATGGCACATCAACGACTGGAATACTTTGGGCAGGTGTAGTCAGGCCTAGCTTTATGGAGAGTATATCAACATGAATAGGTTTTAAAAAATGTATAGGATTTGCCTAAGCAGGAGAGGTCCAAGGAGTTATGGAAGTGTAAGAAATAAAGTTGGAAAAACATCATTCTTTGATCTTGACAATCAAGCTAAAGTCCTTGGGTATTCTGTTATAAACCACAAAATTCCTTTGAAGATTTTGGACCAGGGTAATGAAATCTACAAAGCAGCAATTTAGGGACATCACACTGATAACTGATAACAATGTCCCAGGCCTACTGGAGGAGGGTCAAGAAATTTGTGCTGGATGCATCAATTAGGGTGTTAGTGGAATTATTTTGGCTGAGGGAATAAAGGTCTTAAGGAATGCTACAGCACTGGAAATATAAAGGAGATAATAGATTATGAAAAGAGAATATGGAGAGTAAGAATAGGCCTGACGTAAGTCATTTAGACTTCTATTGGTGATGTTGACATGAGGTAGCTCGCATGTAGAGAGAAAGAATTTTTATTTTTTCATCTGGTTTTTGTTTCTGCTCCACTTAGTTGTGTATTTAGTGCTGGGGATTATCTGGGTCTGTGCGCATGCCAGACAAGTGCTGTATCACTGAGCCATGTCTCCAACACCACTTCCACATTTTATTTTAACAACCAGTGCTAAAGACATCTAATTGGGGTCCAGGCATGCCTGTTTTCCACTTCTTCATTCGTTCCTTCTGCTAGGAAATTTTAAAGAGGTGAACATCTCTTTCTTTCTTAAAACCATACTGCATAAGTCTTTATCATGCAACCCTCTTTCCTGGAAATATTTTTGTAGAAAAATGTTGTGAGGAAGGGCAGAAAGATAGAAGGAAAGTAAATGTATGGAAACAGAGGCAGATGCTAGTCCTTTTGCCATTCCTCATGTTCATGTAGGTGACCCACATAATCGCTGCAGCAGTCTTTCCCAGACCTGCCTCAGACTGCTATTCACAAGAACAGTCCAAGCAGACACCATCAATCAAAAGAAGTTGCTAAAATGAGGGCTGGAGCAGTGGCTCAACAGTTATGGCGCTTGCCTGGAATGCTCAAGTACAAGGGTTCAAACCCTAGCACCCACATAAGTGTCAGAGCAACGAAAGTCATGTGAACAACTCAATAAAAAATTATGCTTTCTCTCTCTGTCTTTCACTATCCTTCAAAAAAAAAAGTTGGGAAAATGAATGAATGCTCAGTGTCCCTATTGTAAAAGGTAAGTGGGGCATTTATATCTCCTTGGGCAAATTAGATGCAGGAAATTTGCACTTATACACATATACTCTCTTGGGATAAATTTATTTCATAAAAGTTCTCTCCCTCGCAAGCAAAGCCTTGGCAGAAAGTTCTTTGAGACTACAAGCTTTCTTAGTATGTGAAATGTGTTGTTTGGGCTACACATAGCAATTTTTGAATATTCTGAGAAAATGGAATGAATTCCTATTTGTGTTTAAGGTTAAACATCATTCATAGGAGTTAGAATCAACAATTAGCAAATAATTAGGGTCAGAATTTGTGTCATCATTCTTAAATTTTCAGTCTAAAACATTGAGTTTCAATAAAAATATCAGCATGCCAGGTAGCTATATATTTCACAGAGTCTGGGATGAGTCAATACTGTTAAGTGTAGGCACAATTTTTATTTTATTTTTTTTACAGTTGTGTAGTACTTTATAGTTTACAAAGTGCTTTTGTATTCATTATCTGATTGGTTCCAAACCAGCCTTTGATATCTTTCTCATCTACCCATTTTCCTTATGGGACAATATTATTAATATAGTATTCATTCCTTGACTGTCCATTCAGAGGTATCCCGTACAATATATTCTTGTATCATATTCTATACACATGTGAATAGAAGCCCCTCTTCCATTTATCTGCCAATACTAATATGTTGTATAATCTATTCTGCACTTTCTTTTTCACTTCATATTATGTAGAAACCATTCCAGTTGTATACAAAAGATCTCATCTTCAAAAATTTTAATCAGGTAAGTAATATTGCCTTGTTTGTGTGAAATATCATTTATTTAACCAGGGCTGCACAGATGCACAATTACATGGTTTTAAATCTTTTGTCGTGGTAAAAAAATGCTATGTTATAAAAACCTTGAATGTAAGTCATTGTCACACATGTGGGAGCACAGATAAAGGGGAAATTTCAATAAGTGAAACTGCAAGGTGAAAGGCTGTATGCAGTTATAATTTTGGTACACATTGCCAAATTGTTATCTTAAGAAGTTGCATCAATTTGCATTCTCACTAGCAATTATGGAATGGCCTATTTCTATACACTTTGTCCATGCCATTTCATTGTATTTTTTATAATTGCTAATCTAAAAGAGGGAAAATAATATCTCATTGGATTTTTTATTTTCAATTATCATGTTATGAGCAGGGTGGGTGTTAAGTCGTGCAGAGAACTATTTGTTTTCCCTCTTTTGTTAAGTATCTGTTCATCTCCTTTTCTATTGGGTTGACAGTCTTTTATGACTTACAGGCAGTAGTGCCTATTTATTAGTGAAATTCATTCTTTGTCTGGGGCAGAAGACTTCTGACTCTAAATTTTATCTTCCTGCCACTATCAAACAATAAAACAAAATATGGATTCTAAAGATAGTGTCTCCAGAACTTTGCATTGTTCATCTATTTGCATGTATAATGCTTCCTTTTTTTTTCTTTCTCCATAAGGTTATTTATTCCCTGTAATTAGCTTACAATGTTGATGAATTTCAATTTCCCCCTAATTTTCCTTCCTTCTAAAAATTTTGTAAGAATGATCCTTACCTTTGAGTACTCCTTTCTACCAAAGCATATTTTCTGTTCCTGGCACTTATTACCTGAATGTTTGGAAATACATGAAATTCTCCTAAACCACTTTGAGATTTTACAATAGCAGGAATATCTTTGAATCTAAGCATTTTGGAGCCAGATTTTTCTGGAGATATGTGATAGCAAGCTGTATATTTCCTGAGCATATTCTTACTCATGCCCAGCCCTAGGTAATTGTCCTGCTGTGAATTTACTTTTCTACGATGGTACAGCCCTCCCTGTTTGCTGTTGTCCTGAGTCTGTCCCAGAAAGAAAACTTCTGCACCATTCTTTCCCATGTTCTGCTGTACACAGATGAGCTTTAGTGGATCATGGCAAGCTGAACACAAATTCTGAAAACAAAACAACAGATTGTAATTGGCAAACCCTTTGTTTTCAAATTATTCATGTGGATTTTCAGCAATAATACAAAACTCTTTTTGTGCTTGAAAAACAGAAAGAACCTCTTAATTCACCAAGTATTGAACTCTACCAAGATATGGGCTAATGCATGAATCCTGGCCTGGGACAAAGGAAGTAATGTGAAAAACTCATTCTCAAGTCATATTTACTTCTAAATTTGCAGCCATGATTGAGAGAAATTAAAAAAAATATTCCAAGATTTACAGTGGGAATAATCCAAGAAGTTGGAAAACTAAGACTATAAAGAAAAGTGTAGGGACCAGGGTTGCAGTTAGCATTTAAAAACAAGAAGTTGCCAGAGTACTTTAATAGTGCTTGTCAAGGTCATGAAATAAACACAGAAGTGATAATGTCTCTGCGGTCTTGGATAAGAGAAGCCAAACATGTGAAACATGAGGGAGAATTTAGGTTAGAGAAAGGATAATGCCTTGCTTTAATATATTCCTCATTAAAAAATAAAACTGCACTCTTCTCTCTATGTTTTACATTTTAATAGCATGTTTTTTAAAAAAGAAAGGACTTATTTCCATGTATGTAGGATTACTTTGGAATTTTCCTCTCTGATGACTTTCTGACTCAGATGGTTTCCTAAAATTTTGAGACACCGAATGTGGTCTCTGCCATCAGATTGATTTGACTAAATCCTAGTATCTTTGCTTCCCCATTGGTTTGACCTTGGGCAAACCTTCTCCTGGCTTTTCCTATTCTCATTTCTCACTTCTAAAATAGGATAATGATAGCGTTCTCCAACTAGTGTTGTCATGGGGATTAGATATCACATATGTCCTAGTTAAAATTTACTTTTGTTTACAAGGTAGATTGTGCAAATTTTAATGGGCTAAATAAGAGACGAATTATTTTTCTATCATGAGACACTCAGTAGGTGCTAGGGATAGTATGGTATTACACAGTTCCTGGTATCCAGGCCCTGTCTCATTTGGTTGCTCCACTGTGCATAACTTAGATTCCTAAATACATGTCTATTCTAGCTGTCTAGGCATTGTCTGCATTCTAGCCACCAGGAAGGATAAGCAACAAGTTTTGTTGTTGTTGTTGTTTTTTCTTGAGGACATGTTCTGGAAGTAGCACCTCCATTTCCTGCTTGTTGATCACAACTCGGTGGCATGGTGACATCTACCCAACATGGATGCTGGGAAACAGGTAGCTTTGGATCCAGCATATATCAGGGGATCTGTTAGTATAGAGGAAGAGTATTAACACAGACAAATGTAATCATTGAAGGAGAAGATATATAGAAAGTGCTAGCAATTCTGCCACTGTGTATGCAATGTTTAGCATGAAATCTGGCTGTAAATGAAAACTGTCATGATGATTATCGTTGCAAACTCAGATTCATGTATCTGGCATCCCACAGCTGTTTTCCTCTGAGCATTCCACAGGCAATACCAATTCAACATTTCTAAAGCTGAAGTCAGTGTACCACCATTTCTTCTCTTCCACTGTTTGCCCACGCAGAGGACATCTGCCTGACCTTTTGTGTTTTCAGTTTTGGATAATGAACTCCCTACCCATCCACCTGGAATTTTCCAACAACCCCTTTTGCTTCACTCACTATGTCTCATCAGTTTCAAAGACCTGTTCTTTCTCCTTGGGGAATGTCCCTCAGAAGCAACCTTTTCTTTCTCCTCTTAAATCCAATACTTTAACTTTGCAACCCTTATTAACAAGGTCCCTCGAAGTCTGACTTCAATTTATTATTCGGGTCAACACATATTCTAGTCCAGCTACTCCATGTTCAAACTGTGAGCAGCAGGGCTGGGATGTCGTTCAGTGAGAGAGCACTGGCCTAGCATGTGTGAGGCCCTGGGTAAAAACCCACGGAAATGGAAAGAGATAAAGATGAGAAGCAACCCTTTTCACATTTTATAACAATAGTGAAAACAATAAATTAGGCTATGTTTATATATTAAAGTGCCTTAAAGAATTTCTTTTTTAGTTAGCTAACTGGTGTATATTCAAAGTTTTCATAGTTTATTTCTTTCTTTTCCTATTTTTTCCCTCTCATTTGTCATCACTCTGCAGTTTTTCATGTATATATAAAGAAAATAAAACATTTAAATAAATGGCCACAGAAAATTTCCTAATTCCATCCTTGGCCAGTATTGTAATATTTTTGATCAATCTTTTAAACACACATTCAATCAAATATGACTAACACTGAAAAGCAAACATTTCTATTTGCCTATTTTAGGCAAATTTTGAAGAACATATTTATTTAATAGGAAATTTAATTTTTAATAAACATTGTGATGAGAATCCTAGATTAGTAATGAGTTTCATATGCTGCAATCTATGCAAAATCAGAAATCCTTCTTTAAGCAGGGACACCTCTGCATGCATCCCAACAAGTGTGAAAGCTGCTAAGAACATAAAAACATGTACATTCTTTTCATTTGAGTCATTTATAATCTGCCTCCTCCTCCCCAAGGCTCACTGACTCATAGGAAAGTGAGAACATTTCAGTTACCTGCGTCTGTACCATCTCCCTCTCTTTACTTTGTTAAATATTTGCAAATGCCCCATGAGCAAATTAATCTGTTGTATTAAAAATTAACTTGCTTTGGTTTCTTTATAAGTAGTTGAAGCCCAGCTATTTTGTTACTGTATTTTATTTTATTTTTTGTGGTACTGGGGAGCAACTCAGGGATGCTCCACCACCGAGCTACATCCCTAGACCTTTTCATTTTTATTTAGAGATAGGGTCTCACTAAGTTAGCAAGTGGCCTTGCTGCTTCAACCTACCCAGTCACTAGGACTATAGGTGTGCCCCACCGCATCTAACCAGTTGTTGCAAGTTCTTAATATCTTTCTTTTCTGGTCTACTAAGTATTCAGATTTGAGTTACAACTCCAGCCCGGAGATTCTTCCTCTGCCACTAATGAAAAATTAATTTTTAAAAAAGTAGTTTTCTTAGAACCACTGCTATTCTGGTGGAATATATAGTAATTAAAACGATATTTTTGTAGTTCTGTATAAAGAACTAAAAGGGTAGAGCTATATAGCAATCCAATTATTTTTTTAAAGAGGTCTTTAAAAGTTATTTTGAAGACCATTGGGAAAATTCAAATATGGGAAACACATTAGATGATATTATTTAGCTACTGCTTTGTTATTTTAGGTGTGATAGAGGCAATGGGATTATCCAGGAAAATTTCCTTGATTTAGAGATGTATGGTTAACTATTTAGGGAGGAGTTGGGGGAGAGGAAATAAAAGAGTACAAGTATGGCAAAATGATAATTGATGATTGTAACAAAGGTATTTGGATAACTATTGTATTTTTTAAAAAATTATGTTATTGTGAAAATACTCAAAATGTTGGGAAATTTTTAATTTTTAGCAATTCCTGTGTTTCACATAAACAAACAAAAAGTATATTATTTAATTAGTTGTAATCAGCAGCTGGAAATTTATAAACAGAATTCTCTTATTTCCAGTTACTATCTTCCCAGGTGAGTGAGTACTGAAAGCTAGTCTGTGGAATGTCCAAAGTTGACAATAAAGCCTTTGGAAGCCACTGCTATTAGGAAGTGGAAATTATTTTAGGGAAGTTGAAAGGAGGGAATGAAAAGGAAACATTGTACTGGTCAGATCCTTACCAAAAAGAATTACCTGGTATACAGTGTTAATGGTGCCAAGGTGAGAAACCCTGACCTTTGTATTATAGATGAAGAGAGCCCAGAGAGGTTAAGTAACTGACACAAGTTAATAGCCTGAAAACAACAGAGCCAGTTTTGGAATATCATTATACCTAGCTAAAAGTACACACTTTCCTCGTAGATAGGCAATGATAATTTCATTTTAAGGAAGATGAAGCTCAGTGCATATGTAGCAAAACCAGATAATTATTTTATGGGAATGAAATGAATATATATAATGGTAAAATGGAGTGTTCAGCAAAAGCATCTGACCTTGCTTAATTATCTGAAGCGAATGCCTAGGAATTCTTGATATAGAGAAATAAAACTATAATGACCATAGTAAAAGTGGAATAGATTTTTAAATTAATTACTTCATTTTCTGTATGCAAAAATGTTGTGACTAGATGTTAAAGCTTGTGGGGGGAAGACATAGGAAATCAGATAAAATAATTCATGTTTTCAGGAAAAAATTCATCAAAAATATTTCATCATGACTCATTAAAAATAGACTCATTATAATGGAACCAAAATTGATACTAAGAAAGACTTGATATATTGGTAAACTGCCTGAATGCTAAACAATTTTTAAATGAGTTAATTACAGCTTACAGGATGTGGCTTACTAAATAACAAAACTGCCTGTTCACTGTGCTTCTTTCTTTGCATTTTATTCTCTGTTCAGTTAAATATAACGTACTGGGGGATATGTTTAAAATCTTATACATATTCTCATGCAAGCAGTGTACAAAGACTGAGCCTAAGTATTTTAGACTTCTATTGGTGAATAGGAAATAATCCTTCCCTGGAACCATCCTTATCGTGTTTCTCTGTAGGGTTTCCATAGCACATAGTGGCAGACTATGGCTGTGAGCGTACATGGCAATAAGGGAAAAATCCGATCTAAATCTTCTACTTTGGAACTTGGGGAGCCTGTGGAATGGTGATATTGCCAACTGCAGGGTGGGAGTGGCTTTGAGGATGGTGTATTTGGACCAAGAAGACTTATTCCTAGTGTAATTTCCTCATCCACTCAGACTAATTTATGGTGGACCTACCAAGTTCTACCAAGAACTTAGAAATACCTAAGAACTCACATCACAGAAGACTTACCAAAAATCATTGGTTTTGTTTTCTTCAGAAAATAAACTTTGCAAGGGCAGGGTTTGTTTCTATTTTGTGTGTGTATGTGTGTGTGTGTTTGAGTGTGATAGTAGATATTTCCTTAATGAATTTCTGGATGTACAGAGACTTTATTTCCAGGAGTTATGGGCTTAGAAGAGATCTGTAGCTAGTATGAAAGATCACCTAGGTGGTGAGGAAGGAGGTATATAAATAATTTGTACACAGAGAAACTGAGGGAACAGACAAGGAAAGACATGGACTGAAATTGTGAGATAAGCAGGTAAAAGACTCCAGGATTAGCTTTCACATATCAGAGAAAACATTCAACCTTTGACTTTTGGGGACTGGCTTATTTCACTTAACATGACAGTTTCCATTTCCATTCATTTTCTGGCAAATGCCATAATGTCATTCTTCTTTATGACCGGACAATGTTCCCTTGTGCATATATACTGCATTCTCTTTATCCGTTCTTCTGTTGAAGGTAATTTAGTTTGGCCACTGTGAATTGTGCTGCTATAAACATTGTTGTGCTTGCGTCACTGTAGTATACCAATATTAAATCTTTTGGATAATGTGGTTGCACTAATTTGCAGTTTCACCAACAATGTATGAGTGCACCCTTCTCCTCACATCACACCAACATTTATTGTCTTTTTGATAATTGTCATTCTTCCTGGAATGAGATGAAAGATACTCCAAAACAAGGAGGGGATAGATAAAAAAATAAAAATATAAATAAAAAACAAGAAAGAGTGAGAAAGAAAAAAGAGGGAAGAGGGAGTTTCATTGAAACAGAGGAACAATCAATAGAGTAGATGAAGGGGATCCAGGAAGAGGAAGAAGGGGTAGGAAAAGGAAACAATAGTGGATTGAATCTGTCTGAACTTCCATATGAGCATGCGTGGATGTGGCACGATGGGACCCGGCATCAGGTGTATCCACAGGACACACATATACACAGAAAGAGTGAACTGCAAATGGATTGAAGAGGGATTGGTGGAGTAGAGGGAGGAGGGTTAGGGGGGAGGGAAGTGCTAGGGACTGAATAGAGCAGGTTGGGTTCCATGCATTTGTGATTATGTTAAGGTGTATCCAGCTGTGACATAATGACCAAAAAGAAGAAGAAGAACAACAACAAAAACCCTCAAAAGGCAGACGATAAAGATATCTGAAAAAGATCACTCAGAAAGTGAAATAGTTAAGAAACTATCATAACCTAACTGGGGGACAAAATCATCAATCAAACAACATAAGAAATGAAGGATCAGTGCAGAACTGGATTTGAATTCAGCATTGTACCCTAGCTTATTTATATAATTACATTAAAAAAAGCAACCCCTGAATCCCAGGAAGCATTAATGAAAGGGACATGAGACAGCAAAGAGCCTTATTTGAAGACATTTTTGAACTTGCCAAAGTCCATTGAATAAATGATGAACAGAGATCTGAACACCATCCTTATCCTCTTCTAGGGTTATGCTATTCTCACCTTCCTGAGTTGAGATGTTGTCAAGGAGAAGAGTATTTTTGGCTATTTTGATTATTATTTTTTCTTTTCATTTCCCTTTTGGAGCAAATGCCTCTTGACTGTCAATAATTGTTCTTGGGCAGATTTTGATGGCTTTTGATACTGATCATGTTAGAATTTTTCAAAAATATATTTTATCCTTCAAGAAAACTGCTTAAGTAAATGATAGGTACCTGTTTGTTTGTTGGAAAATATTTTAAATTTATTTCATAGAAACTTGACCTTTTATTTATAATATATTATTAGAATAACCCAGAACTTCAGGAAAAAAGAGCACAAAGAATATGAATAACTAGAAATATGATATTGTCCATTGCAGCTCACTTTGAAAAGAAGGTAAGTAAGAAAGCACAACCTTGGGATTTTCAAAAAATAGAGGGGGGTGTCACTGGAAGGTGGATTGGAATGGATGAGTAATTGGAATATGTCCTTCTTAGCCTGCTCAGCAAAGCAGAGCTGCTTGAGGAGATTTCACTGACTCGTTATTTTCTGGGTTTGACAGAACTAAACATGCCTGAGTAGAAATAGCAGAAGGAAAATCCTACAGAAGAAAAGTCAGAGGATGAAATAAATTCTTACTGAATGAGACCAGGACTTAGTGACTGGCTAATTCCCTCAATTGCATTTTGTGGCAACAGAGAGCTTTATTATGTTCAATGAGTGTAGAATTGCCATTGATACTGGAGATATCAGAATTTGAAAGCACTGATTTTTTAAATTCTTTTTAAAAAAATTTATTTGACATAGTCTGACATATTAGAAGGAATCATTATTACATAATGACATATACACAGATATTGACAAAGTATGTTAAGGTCAGTCCTAGTCCAGAATCTCCCTACTTTGTCCACTCCCCGCTTTTATGTCTCCTCTGCATTACCTCCATGTTATAGATAGAAATAAGCATATATGAGTGTATTGATTTTGAAATTACTGAGTTTCTTGGCCTGTCTGTGCATAGTTGGGCTTCTCATGGGAGTCGAGAGTTCCCAGTTACATCAATAATCCCCCAATTCCTCCCTCATTTTCCTGCCTTCCTCCCATCTCTTCCCACCTTCATAATTATGGTTCCCCCTGCTTATGTGAAATTTCACCTATGTTGAGATTATTATCAAAGCTTAGCTAACTTTTCATCCTGTATCAGATTTTACTCTAGATTCCACATATAAGAGAAAGCATTCAGCACTTTAAGTCTCTGAGTTTGGGATATTTCACTCATCATAATTTTTTCCATCTCTAACCATTTGGCTGCCAATAATATTATATCATTCTCTCCAATAGTAGAGTAGAATTCCATTGTATATGTATATCACAGTTTTTGAATCCATTCATCCAGCAAGGGGCATCTGGGTTGGTTCCATAGTTTAGCTATAGTAAATTGAGCTGCTATAAACATTGACATAACTGTATATTGTGTATGGTGATTCTAACTCTTTTGGGAAAATACCCAAGAGTGGGATAACTGGGTCTTATGGTGGTTCGAATCCTAGTTTTTTGAGGAGTCTCCACACTGCTTTCCAGAGTAGCTGTAGAAGCTTGTAGTCCCTCCAGTAGTGTGATAGTGTTGCTTTCTTCCCACAACCACTGCAGCATCTTTTATTGTTCATATTCTTCATTTTTGCCACTCTGACAAGAGAGTGGAATCTTAGTGAAGTTTTGATCTGCATTTCTTTGATTGCTAGTGATGTAGAACATTTTCTCATATATTTGTTGACTTTTTGGACTTCCTCCATTGAGAAGTTTCTGTTTAGCTCCTGAGCGCATTTATTGAAAGGATTATTTGTGGTTTTGGTGTTGACTTTTTTGAGTTCTTTGTATATTCTGGATATTAGTCTCCTGTTGGAGGCATAGCATGCAAAGATTTTTTCCCCATTTTATAGGTTCTATCTTGAAACTCTTGACTATTTTTTTAGCTGTGCAGAAACGTTTCAGTTTAATGGCATCTCACTCATTTATTCTTGACTTTAGTTCTTGTGCTATGGGAGTCTTGTTAAGGAAGGAGGTGCCTACACAAATGTTGTGGAGTGTTGATCCCATTTTTTCTTGTAGCAATTGTATAGCTGCTTGTTTAATTTCTATTTCTTTGATCCATTTTGATTTGACTTTTGCTCAGGGTGAGAAATAAGGATCTAATTTTAGTTGACTGCATGTGACTGTCCCGTTTGTCCAGCACCATTTGCTGAACAGGCTGACTTCCTTCCACCCTAATTTTTGCCCCCTTTGTCAAACATCAGATTGCTAAAGTTTTGTGGGTTTGTCTCAATATCTTCTAGTCTGTTCCATTGGTCTTCATGTCTGTTTTCATACCAATATCATGCTGCTTTTTGTTACTGTAGCCCTACAGTATAATTTCAGGTCATTTATTGTTACATGCCCTGCTTCCTCTTTCTTGCTTAGTATTATTTTGTCTATTCTGGGTTTACTGTTATTCCAAATGAATTTGAGAATTGCTTTTTCTATATCCATGAAGAATGTCATTGGTATATTGATAGGGATTTCATTGAATATGTGCAGGAGAAAGCACTGATATTGTTAAAACTTTTGTTGTTCAAGAAACAAGTGACTTGTCCAAGATCACACACAGATTGGTTTCTTGACTACATCTTGGGTTCAACTGTCTTTGCTTCCATTGTAGTTCTCTTTCTGCTACAGTGTGCTATTTTAGTCAGCTTTTTCATTGCTGTCATTAAAAGAACAATTTTGGAGGAGGAAAAGTTTACTTTGGTGCTTACATTTTCAGAAGTCTCAGTTTATATAATGTCAGTTGCATTCCTTGGGGCTCAAAGTGAGGCAGGACATCATGGAGGAAGAGTTGGGGAAGTAAAGTAGCTCAAGCACCATGAAGCAGAGAGAGACTCCACTCACCAGATTCAAAATATGTATCCCAAAGACATGCCCCCAATGAACAACCACCTCCAGCCACACCCCACCCACTTTCAGCTACCACTCAGTTAATTCCTATCAGGGGATTAATTTACCAATTAATCATTTCCACTCTATACCTTCTTGCATTGTCTTACACTTGAGCTTTTGGGGGACACCTAATATCCAAATCATAACATGAGCTGACTAAATAACATGCCAAAGAAAAGAGAGATGCAGGTTGCAGTACTCTCTTGTGGGCTACAAAAAAGAATCTGTCTGGGATTTTGAGTACAGAAACATTCAGATTTAATATTTGATGAACCTTGTTCCTGATAGTAAAGTGCAGGAGTTTCCTAAAGTAAGAAACTTAAGCATGTACTAACATCATGAAGGAAAGTGTAGGTGACACAATTTAAGAACTAAAATATTTTTAAAAGTTAATGGTATAGCTATGAAATTTAACTAGAATATTTATGGGTTTTTTTGTTTGCTCATTTGCTATTGTGTATGTTTCATAAAACTGAACAGTAAACTAAAAACCTAACCTATAACAGCACATATAATAATTCCTGAAAATACTTTGAAATATCAAAATATCTCAGAGGCTTCTATTACTGAGAGTAATCATCATTATCCCAGAATATACCCAAGTGTAACTTAACTGAGACTTGGAAAAGGAAATACATGAAACAGTAGGAGTAAAAGAAAAGAAAAGCTAATATATACATTCTTCTTCACCCTTCACAATAGGAAAAGCAAAGTTCTATTTTGTATTCCATTGAAAAAGTTTTAAATATTAAAAGGTGAAAAGAAAACAAGTCTAAGAAGGCAAAACACTAAAAGGAGTTAATTCTTGTTTAAGTGCATATCTTAATTTACTATTGTAATAAATTATCAAAAGCTTGGTGATTTAAAAAAATCTATTCTCTTAAATTTTGTATGATAGAAGTCTGACATGTGTATCATGGGCTAAAATGAAGGTGTTATCAAGGATCACTTCCTGTCTGGAGTCTGTAGGAGATGAGCCTCTTTCTTGCCTTTTCCAGCTTAGAGAAGCTGCCACATTCATTATGCGTCTTCCTCCACCTTCAAAGCCAGCAATATTTCATCCCTCTGAGCATTCTTCCAAAGTCACATGCCCTTATGGCTTTCTTATGCCTTTCTCTTCCATTTTTGGGGACTTGGTGATTATATGGGCTCCACTTGAATAATATGGGATAATTTCCTCATTCCAAGGTCTGCATTGTTAGTCATAGCTGCACACTCTGCACAGTCTTTTTTTTAATCATGTAAGACAACATATTCACTTGATGTGAACTTTATTAGGGGAACCATTCTTCTGCCCACCATGGAGCACTTAATTTTTAATTCAAAAAATTTATTGTTAACTCTAGTAATGAATTAAATAAGTAGTATGTGTATAAGGTTAACACATATTAAATGGCACTGAAGGGTTACCCTATGTCCAGCATCAGTTCCTAGAAGTTAACTTTTAGATACTCTGGTGGGTATCTCCACATCTCCAAATAAATCACATACAGTGTGATTTCATGATTTATCAACTCCAGACATTTTCTGGGGATTTTGTGCTATGAGTGATGAGTATTTACCTCATCCTGCTTTTACCTGGTATCTCTTCTCAAGCAATTTTCAACAAAAGAGCATATGGAAAGTCAATTTGTCAGTGTTTTCAGGCTGAACTTTTCTTTATCAAGCCCTCTCACTTGGTTAAAAGTTTGGGAAAGTCACCAGTCTTCCTCTGCACCTTTAAACAATAGTCCACATATATTTTGGGAAGTTTTTTCTGGAAACACATGGTAAGTATCTTGAGAGGAGATAAGAATGAAAGCTCTTGTACAAATCAAATTGAGCTAATATTATGCCATTGGAAATGGAGGGAATAAGAGGAAATGGATCAAAGAGCTGATTTTGTGGTGTAAGGGACTCAAAGGTAACTCCTGAGTTCCTTTACTCATCATTTAGAAAAATGATTTTGATCAGCCAGGCAGAAAATACAATAAAAGAAGAAGAAAATAACTTTAATTCTTATTTAAAAGATGGGCAACCTTCTAGAAACATTGAGTGTGATATTTCTGTAGATGTCCCTGTGAACATATTAATTGGTGGGAAGTTGAGGATGGAGGCAAGGGAGTGTAATATTTAAGTGCTACAGTTTTGAAGTAAAAGAGTTCTGAGTTTGATTCAGACTCAGAGAGAAAATTTAAATCACTAGATTCTACGAGTTCAAGTAACAGTCAATCTAGGAATTAAGGGAATTGGATAAGCTATTCAATGGACATTGAAGGTATACAATGTGATGATGGAATATTATAAAAGATGGTGCCAGAACCATCCAAATTAAGAATTGACCAAGGATAATGCACCATTGAGGCTAGATGCTGGATAGCATTCTGCAAAGGAAGAAAAGTTTGTTTCCTTTTATTAGAAGAAGGTAGGGAAGAAATGATTCAAAACTGACATGAGGTGCCAGAGGAATGTCATTTCTCATTTAGTAGTAACTGTACTTTATTTCTGGAATCTGGAATTTAGGTGGTTTTGCAGGAATTAATGATTTTAGTGTCTCATTTGTCATATCAGTGACATTTCATGTCCTAGGTTGGGCTGTTACACGTAGTATCTCCCATAGACAATGATCTCACCAAAGAATATTTTTGTGACCCAAGCTATTTCAATTAGAGTCCCTTTGCACTACAGAAGTCCTCTTCCAGAAGAGGGTAAAGATGATGTGATTCTGAGGCCATTGGCAGTCATATTGCCCACTGCCTACCTTCCAAGAAGACTGCAAGAGAATCCTGAGAAAATTAATTCAAGCAAGGACAAGTGGAGATGATGGCTGAAAGTTGGGGGGACATTTCAGATACTTGTTTATATCTTTGAGAATACCACTGCTCCTTCTTCTGTCCTTTTTTTTTTAATTTTTTTTTTTATTTTTGAACAACCATACAAGTTTTTAACAAAATAATATAAAATGTGTATAGATTCTGGATATTACAATTACCCCCAGGAGTGCCCCCCCAATTACCCACCCTTATCCTTCCCTTCCCCTTCCCACAATATCTCTAAAAAAGGATTATGTTGTATAGCATTACATCTTATCTGGATTTAACACATGCTAATAGACCAACTTTCTCACTG